>JAGFNQ010004197.1:257165-281746 GCA_024364735.1 Boesenbergia rotunda | reverse complement strand
CTCCCGGGATAGGCGATCCTGAGCCCCCAATATTTCTTGGAGCTTCTGAGCAGCGCAGAAGCCTGGTCCTGGGCTCGAGTGACTTTGTCCTGGAGGTCGGAGGCATAAGAGGTCGATAGCTCCAGGTCATATTCTTTTAGAGCCAGTAGGCACTCTCATTCTTCATTTCGATCCTATAGAGCTTTCTTTGAGGATTCCAAGAGTCGGACGTGATCGGACAACTCCTTCGTCTGAGCTTGGAGTTGCTCCTGCTCTTGGGACAACTTCTGCAAGTCCTCGGTGAGAGCTTGGTTGTTCTCGAACCCAAGGCGTTCCCCAAGCCGGTAACCGTGCAAGGTCTCTTTAGATGCCAGCAAAGTACTGAGACAATTCTCAACCTTCACTCTTAGAGCCCAGCTGACCTCCAACTGAAGGAGGCCCGCCTCGTGGGCACGACCAGCCTTTGCCTCTGTTGTCGTAACTCGCTGGAGAAGGTGTTCAGTGACTCCTCCGGAGCACAACAACCGACTCATAGCCTCACTGTTGGAGGTGACCTACGAGGTGGAATAAGGAAGGTCAGGGCAAAACAACGAAACAAAGAGGAAAAGCTCAAGCACAATTACCATTAGTAGGGACTGGTGTAACATGCTCAAGTATCGGGCTGAGCCAGCTAACCGTCCCAGCTGAACAGGAGGAGAGAGAATATCCTGAACAGGGCATCCTGACTGGCTGGGGATGTCTCTTGTGTTAGAATACCGAAAAATAGGGGCTTGTGTGCTAATAATACAAGTTCAGGGGGGTTTTTGCAAAAGACTAGGCCTTTATTTAATACCTTTTCTTTTCTTCCCTTTTCGGCAAATCGTGTGCCCTAGATCGAAGCCGGAGTGCCGTCTCCTCGCACTCTCCTCTCTTCTTCCCTCGCGAGCCCTAGATCGCAGTCGAGCCGATCCTTTTCTTCTCCTATTTTGCGAACCCTAGTCGCGGGTCTTTCCCCTCTCCTCAGCCAGCGGCGAAACCATTCTCCCTTAGAAGCTTGTTGGAGGATCAAGGAAGGAGGCCTCTGATCGTTGCCTTATCATATGATTTGGCCACCGAGCGGTACCATCGCCAGGGATTGCTGGCGTAGATTCGAGTTGCTGTCACAATTAGGTATGGTTTTTCCTTAGAGCCGATCTTCCTATTTTCCTTTCTGATCTTGGTCTGGATCTACGGTCTCCTTTTTAGATTGGTTTAGGGATCTGCTGCCGGTTTCGATTGGTTGAGTAGGTATTGATGGTTTGTGATTTGAAATTGGGATGTTAGATCAGTGATTTGCTTTCCGAGGTAAGTGTGTTCTTGCTAGGAGTTTTCTCCTGATTTCTTGATTGATGTTGCTGATGGTTGTTTGTTTTGGAGCACTGATGCTAACATTCAGTTTGGATGATGGTATCGATCTGAGTATTGGTTCTCAGTTTATTGTTGTTGTGCATGTTGATGTCGCATGAAACTTTAGTCTGTGAAGGTGCGACTGGGCACGACTCAGGTAAGATTGATTTCGGTTGGTGTTATGTGTGTGCGTTTGGTTTTGAATTTGGAGATCTTTTCATGGTTTTCATGGTTAGATCTGATGCTGGTATGTGAAGGGGTTTTGATCAGTTGTTCATGGTGGATGTGTAGTGGTTCTTGATCTGTTTTGGGTGGATTTTGCGTGAGCTTATGGTTGGTGTTTGATTTGTTAGATTTTTTGAAGGAAACCATGAGCTTGTGGATGAATTTGGAGTGGTTATCTAATTGTGTCATGAGTTGGTTTTAATGAGGTTTGGGTGTTTCTTTAGCGTGAGTTGATTAAGGGTGGTCTTATTTCATGCTTTTAGTGCTATTTGCTTAGTGTGAATTGGGTTAATGCGAAGTCAGGGTTGATCCCCATATTAGAAATGTGTGACTTAGCTGATTGGTAGATTATACAATTAGCTAAGATGGATTTGTTTTGATGCAGGGCATTGAGTTAATTCACTCGTCGCAGCTATTATTTTTGGAAGGGAGTTTCCTACACACACGGACATCATCGTATTGAGGCGGGTATCTGATAAGTACCATTTTATTGATTATTTTAGTTGTTAAAATCCATGTTTGACCTTGTTTTTATTGCTTAATTGTGAAATTACCCTAGGTTTTAGAACTTACTTCTATTTTGGACTTAATTGCAAATTTACACATATTTGGATTATTTGGCCACTAATTTTTTATCTATCTTTTGTAGGCATGAAAGGTTCATGGACCTAGGGCATACTGGGTCAAACTTGAGTCGGAAGTGGAATCGGATCGAATTATCAAGCTTTTGATTAATCCGGGCCGTCCGATTCAGAAGCGGCTAGATCTGAGCCATCTGGGACCATTTGAAACAATCCGAGCTAGGGTTAGGGTTGATCAAGCACTCTGATCAAGATCTGAAGGTTTCATCCCAATCAGAGCTCATTCAACCATTGGATCAAGCTCAGAGGGCTCTAGATCGTCCATTCAAATATTAGGTTGATCTGGACCATCCGTTGCACATCTGGAGGATCCGTGCTACCACGAGGCAGATCCTGACCCCTGATCAACATCATCAAAGTTTGGGTCAAATCAGAGCAAAATCAGCCGTTGGATTTTCTTAAATCAATCTGAGCCGTCCATTCTTATGTATATAATCAAATTTCCTCCGCAGCTTCTCCTCGTCGCGTCTCCGCCGCACAGTCCAGCTTCTTCGCTTGTTCTTTGTTTCTTCAGCTATTTTTCTTCAATCCAAGGGGCGCGACCCCTCAATTTCTTTGTTTGGATCAATTGCTAGGCTATTGGGAAGGTTCTCGGTGAATTTCCAGCTCCGAATTGGCCAAAACAGAGCCGAGTGAGGGTTTCTTCGGTTCTGCCATCAATTGCTTCAATCTTGGTTTTGTTCAATCCAGCATCCATCCGAGCAGTTCAGAGGGGTTCCCTGGAGTGCTTGGTTCATCCCCACACCATCCGCGCAATTGGACAAGGCTTGATTGAGGCAATCGATTTGGAATTCCGTTTGGTTCAGAGTGTGAGCTGGATTTGAATTGCTGAGATGCTTTTCAATGGTTTGCTGAGCTTACGGGTTTGAAGCTCACCCTTGCGTGACGAACAATGAGTTCTTGACCTAATAGAGTGATTGAGGATAGTTTTCTTATTTAATTTTCGAGTTTTAGATGTAATTTTCATTTCTGAATGCGTGCCATTTCATTTCTGAACATTTTATTCAGTTGCTATAATTTTCTTGTATGGATTGTTACTTTCTCAATTCGAGGTTCATCCTTGAGTGACAGCAAGGGGTTTTGAGCTGAGATGAGAGATTGAGATTTAGTATTAGTTAATTTTCATTGTATTAGCTGCAATTCAAATTTCTGCAACTGCTCTGTTTTTGTTTTTCGTATCAGCCACCTAGTTTCAATTTCTGAATTTGTTTTCTGCTTAATTAGGTTTCATTCGGCAAGTAGTTAGTTAGTGAACTTGTTTAGTGCACTTGTTTGAGATTTCAGTTCATTTCCATAGTTTACTGCTGCGTATCAACTCCATTGTTGCGTGTCAGCTGTAGTTGTGTATCAACTTGGTTTCTGCAATTACTTCAAGTTCAGTTTGTTTCTGTATTTCATTCCTGAAAATTAGATATCACGTGTAGTATGCTAAGGCAAAAGGTTTGAATTTACTTCGCATGTGAATCATTTCTGAATTGAGCTTTACTTCTGAAATTTTGTTCAGCTGTGTATGAGTTTCCTGTTTTCAGATTCAGCTGCGTATCAATGGTAATTTCTTCATGTTTAGTTTGTAATTTCTGAATTAGTGTCAAGTATACATTAGTGCCTTTCAATCCTACCTAAACATTAGATCAGTGCCCCTGAATTTGGATGTTCTATTTTGCTTCCTGCCATTTGAACGATTCTGAATTTCTGCACTTCTCAGCTCACTGTTTCTGCTAGTTAATCCCATTTCTACAATTCCCAGTCATCAGTTCTGAAGTTGTATCATTTGAGCTTCGCATTGGATGTTTATTGCATCTGAAATCAATCGTCTTGTTTAATTTTTACATCCAAAATGCTGCTGCAATTCATTTCTGCTCCTAGCATTTCTGAATTCTTCCCTGCAAATCTGAAGTTCTGTGTCCATATCTGATTTGTTGCATTCAATTCTGAATTCCTTCTTAATTCATGCTAGCACTTCATTAACAGCTGAATTTTCCAAGTTTGATCAATAGTTTTCAAGGCTGAATTGTTGGAAGTAGTTTTGGCACAAAAGTTTCATCATTGGCACAAAGGTTTCCCTTGCTTGCCAAGCTGTTTTGGGCACTGTTTTGCAGCCGAAATTTACCTGTATTTTTAGTGTGCTGTGATGTTTGAAATCAATTAGTATTGCATTCAGCCAATTCTGAATTTTCCCTGCATTAGTTGGCCTTCCAAAACTTGTAACTAGATTAAGTTGAGTTTGTTTGTGTGTTTGTCTAATTTCTGAATTTCGTATGCCATCATTTGTTGCAAGTTTGTTCATTTTCGAAAATTGCCAGCCCTGTTTTTAATCATTTGCTCAGCCTTTGATTGCATTGGATATTACCTTTGTTTCTTTTTCCCAATCCGGTTTAGCTGCCTTGGTAGATCAAGTTTCTCATTGGTTAAGTTTATAAATTGCTATCATCTTGTTTGGTACATTAGTTTGGTTTCCTATATTTTTCATAGCGATATCATCTCTGAATTGAACCCAAAACCCCGATTCCATTCGAAACCCAAAAATAATCACGACACATAAATACAAGCTCGAATCACACAACATCAACTAGTCCCGAGGAAAAATACGACCTGTGGCCCCTTTACTACGTTTTTATATTTTGATTGCAAAAAGGGTTTCCAGCATTTTATAAATATCTAAATTTGAGACCCACATTCGTGACATATCATTTGGGTTCATCAAATTTTTGGCGCCGTTGCCGGGGAAGCAACTAGTTTATTTGTTTGATTTTTGCTTGTGTGCTTATGGGCATATCATTTAATTCTATTTCGTTTCGCTTTATCTTTTGTATACGGGTACTGCCATTTTTCTTGTTGGTTTTGTGACAGGGCTACAGGTTCAAAATGTTTTCATCTACTTACCAGCAGCCGTGTCAACAATTTCAACAGTAGAACCAACCTTTCAATCAACCACTACAGCAATTTCAACCACAATTCCAGAATTTTCAGCACCCAAATGATCAATTTCAGCAACCAAACCAGTTTTTTCAGCCTTTCCAAAATTTTCAGCAAAATCAATCAAATTTCCAGCCATAAATTCAGCATGGGCAGCCACCATTCCAGAATTTTGAGCAACCATTTCAGCAATTTCAGCCCGATTCTCAGCAACCCTATCAACAAAATCAAGTATCTTTTCAAGGAATTCAGCAAGGGTGTTTTGATAATCAGAATTTTCAGCAACCGCCCTTCCATCAAGTTCAACCAAACCAAGGATTTCAGCATCTTAACCAAAATTTCCAGCAGCCTTTTGTAAGTTTTCAGCAGGAAAATAATCAATTTCAGCCTCAACCTCAGCCTTGGCAGCAAGAATTTCAACCTATACAGAATTTTCAACCACCTCTTCAATATTCACAGCCATACGATCCAAATTCTCAGTTTCAAAACTAGAATTTCCAGCCCATTCAATTTCAGTGTTCACCACCACAATTTCAACCTCAGATCCAAGAATTCCAGAATCAAAATTTTCAGCCATCTCCACCAAGTTGTGAACCAAGTTTTCAGCAATTTAATCAGCCTATTCAACCATTTTATCAGCCCCCACAGTCTCCATTTCAGAATGCACAGCCTACTCTTGGTCTTCAACAGCCTTATGTTACATTTCAAGATCAACAAGAGTTCCACACTAACCAAGGAGGCTTTGAGAATCCTGATTGGAGTGAGGCTCAACAACAAAGGCTGGAGGAGATGTTTCAACAAGTCCTACAACAACAGCAAAGTTTTCAACAACAACAACAAGACTTCGCAGGACGCTTTGGAAAATTGATTGATCAATTTAATCATATAAGAGCCAAGGATCAGGACAATCAGATGATTCTATAGGTGTAGGGGATTGCACTGAGCCCCAAGGACCACCATCATTGATTGATACATCAGAAAATCCAGAGGATAGGATTGAGAGTGTAGGGGATTGCACTGAGCCTCAAGAATCACCCATTCCTACTGATTTAGAGGCCTGGGAGGAGATGGATAGTAGAGCTTGTAACAACCTTGACTTCGACTCTGAAACTTTACAGGACCCTTCTAAACTTTTATTTTGTAAGGATATTGCTATTGATGGTCCTAATTTTTCTAATTTGGTTGTTGCAGGAATGGTTGAGGAAACATGTATTGAAGATGATTCTACAGGTGTAGGGGATTGCACTAAGCCCCAGGGACCACCACAATTTACTGGTGCATTAGAAGATTCAGAGGATGAACCAGAAAGTGTAGGGACTTGCATGGTGGAAGCAAGAACTCAAGGATCACCTGTTTTAGTGGAGTGTCCACCAGAACCTAAACCTGAAGTGGAGCTTGAACATGATCAGGAGGAGAACACGGATACATCTACTTTTGTAGAACCTCCAGGTACTCTTCATCACGATCAGGTAAGTATTCCTTCTAATTTTTCTGAAAATTGCATAGAGGTACCTCAAATTGATTTTATTATTTGTGATATACTTAGGGATGAATCTTTTGTAGAATTTAATTGTGAAAAATCGATAGAGGTACCTAGTGTTGAATTGGATGAAAATGAAGCATGTTGTGTTACATCAGATGCAAATGCTGAGTGTGAAAAATTTGTAGAAGAGCCTGAAATTGATGTTGATTGTTGTGATGAGTCTTTTGATATATCTTATACTGATAATAATTGTGAAAAATTCATTGAGATACCTAAAGTTGATTTCATAGGCTGTGACACATTGCTTGATACATCCTTGGTAGAAAATAATTGTGAAATTTCTATTGAAGTGCAAAAAATTGATTTCTTTGTTTGTGATGAGTTCCTGGATGCAAATTTTGTAGGAAATAATTGTGAAAAATTTATTGAGGCACCAAGAATTGATTTAATTAGATATGATGTAGATTTGGATACATTTCATGCAAAGACTGATATTATTTTATTTATGTCTTACCCTGCACGCTTGAGAGAGGTATTACATTATTTTGCAGGGTCTAGAAGACTTCTGGAGTGGGTGCTCCATCTGAACAGACTCCAGCCTCCTGGAAAATCTTTCAAAAGGCATCAAGAAGGAGGAGTTGATTTTACTCTAATTCGAAGCACTCCACCTCTTACATGGCTATTGTACCTAAATCGCCTTCGGCCACCGGAGCAAATTTTTGTGAAGTTCAAGTGTGGGGGAGTCCTAATTCTCTCAGCCACCCATGTTCCTCCATTACCACAATAGAGGCTACTTCTGGATAGACTCCGTCCACCAGAAATAAAGGGGAGATTGTTCTTTCTTGTATTTTCTTTTATTGCATGTTTTCACTTTTAAAGTGAGTCCTTGTTAATAAATGCATGAGTAGAGTAGAATGCATAGGAGTCATTGTAGATACCATGTTATTTCTTTTGTCACTTTTTCTTCTATGACTAGGAATAAATGTATCCCTCTAGGTTATCTCTATAGCATTTTATAGTCTTTTGAAAATAAATTAAATTTGGTTGTTAAAACTTAGGGTTTGAGCTCACGGATGAATTCTTGGATGCTTGAGTACTACTTTGCTTTAGATTCTTAATTGATGATTTGAGATGAATCATTTGCACCTAGTGAGAATTAGCCTTATTTTTTGTGGCACACATATGTGATTGAACTCTAGAACTTGCTTAGGTTCTTTTAAAATCATATTTCAATGATGGGATCACATCTATAGAGGCTAATCACTTTGTTTACCTTTCCATATCAAATTTTTTGCAAAAATCATGTCTATTCTATTTGTCTTTCCTTATTCCTACTCTTAACCCCATTTTTTCTATGGATTTGTTTGCTTGGGATGTTTTTTTGATGCTACTTTGCCCGAGATGGACAAAGATTTAAGTGTGGGGGAGTGACTAGTGTTTTGGAAAGATTTGGTATCAAAGAGGCAATTCATGTCGAAAAAAATGGCAATTAGCGATCTAGACTCCTTATCATATTTTGAAGATTCAAGTGGCAAGCAATGGAAAAATCTGAAAAAAATGGCACACCAACAAAGAAAAAAATTTTGTGCCATCACAAAGAAAAAAAAATCTGTGATAAGTGAAGAGAAAGGAATTCTGTGCCAAGGAAACATCTATGAAGCATGATTTGGTCAGCAAGTTTTGAAGTTGGAATCATGGAAGTCAAAATTCTGTGTTTAAGTCTGAATTGAAGGCTGTAAAATCTGATGAATGATACAAGCTAAAGTTGGATGGAAGCAGAAAATGCAGAAGACTTGAAACAAATGCAGAAACTTGTGCCAAACATAGGAAGAAAGGGATGCTGACAGTAATCCACTTGCAGCTGTACCGAAACTGAATTGAGATGCAAGGAATGCTAACAAGGACTTAGAACAAACCCACTCGAAGCCCAAGAGGTTCTGGAGAGCAGCAAGTTGATACTTGAGCTGTAAATGCAGTTATAACAGAAAAAAAAATCAGTGAATGCTAGAGAGGCAGTTTGTGTCAACTTGGAGGCTGAAAATTGATTTTTCTGGGCTGTGAATCAGGAAACAAGTTCGGAAATGCATCAAAGAGAATTGAGAACACCCACTGCTAACCAAATCTGGAAGAAATTTGGATGCTAGAAGCTGCTGATCAGAATAGAAAGGGAAGGCAGTGACTTGGCTGAAATCCTAATTGCTGAACAGAAATCATTTTCGAGTGGAACCCTTAAATTCTCCACTACCATTTGAAGCAAGTACTACTTGATGCTAAGTGCTTGAAGAAATCAGAGACTTGAAATGGATACAGTGGAGTGATAGACCCAAAATAGACTGTCACGAATGTGGGTCTCAAATTTAAATGTATATGAATAAAATGCTGGAAACCCTTTTTGCAATCAAAATATGAAAACGTAGTAAAGGGACCACAGGTCGTATTTTTCCTGGGGACTAGTTGAGAGTTTGTTTGATTCGCGCTTGTATTTATGTGTCGTTTGTGAATTTTCGGGTTTCGAATGTGATTTTGGTTTGAGTTGCAATTAAGAAATGTAATCGCAGGGAAAGGAAAGGAAACTTAGCTAAGAAGCTAAACAAGTGATGGTAATCAACAACTCAATCAATGGAAAAATCTAAGTAACCAATTTTGGGAAACAATTCTGGGTTTAAAACAAAATCCAACAAACAACTAACGTGAAGCAATTGAAATTGAACAAATGAATGAGAAATATAACTCCAATGCAGAAATCAAACGTGCAGGTATATGTAGCGGCCCCGCCTCTATGGTCCCCGCAGGCAACCCTCTAAGCCGGCGACCCTACGGTCTTCCCACCCCTGGCAGTGGGTTTTTGCCTTCCCCAGGATTCGAACCCTTGACCTCCAGGACAAGTACAATAGTTCCTGAATCCTGGTACCAATTGAGCTACAGCTCAATTGGTACCAGGATTCAGGAACTATTGTACTTGTCCTGGAGGTCAAGGGTTCGAATCCTGGGGAAGGCAAAAACCCACTGCCAGGGGTGGGAAGACCGTAGGGTCGCCGGCTTAGAGGGTTGCCTGCGGGGACCATAGAGGCGGGGCCGCTACATAAAAAGGCGCCTTTTTATTGTAACGACCCGGCCCCTTTGCCCCTTGGGCGGCCCAACTAGCGGCCCACTTGGCGGCCCTCGGCCCCTTGGGCGGCCAAATCTCATTTGGCGGCCCCTTTGGCGACCTCTTGGGCGGTCGTTACTCACAAGTACTTCCCACCCCTGGCCAGTGGATTTTTGTCTTTCCCAGGATTCGAACTCTAGACCTCCAGGCTAAGTACTAAAGTTCCTGAATCCTAGTACCAATTGAGCTGTAGCTCAATTGGTACCAGGATTCAGAAACTTTAGTACTTGACCTGGAGGTCTAGAGTTCGAATCTTGGGAAAGGCAAAAATCCACTGGCCAGGGGTGGGAAGTACTTGTGAGTAACGACGGCCCAAGAGATCGCCAAAGGGGCCGCCAAATGAGATTTGGCCGCCCAAGGGGCCGAGGGTCGCCATGTGGGCCGCTAGTTGGGCCGCCCATGGGGCCAAGGGGTCGGGTCGTTACAATAAAAAAGCGCCTTTTTTATGTAGCGATCTCGGCCTCTATGGTCCCCGCAGGCAACCCTCTATAGCTCAATTGGTATCAGGATTCATAAACTCTAGTATTTATCCTGGAGGTCTAGAGTTCGAATCCTGAGGAAGGCAAAAATCCACTGGCCAGGGGTGGGAAGTACTTGTGAGTAACGACACGGCCAATGGTCGTCGGTTGACGACATAAGGGGTCGCCAAGTGGGCCGCCAGTTGGGCTGCCCAAGGGACCGCCAGTTGGGCCGCCAAGTGGGCCGCTAGTTGGGCCGCCCAAGGGGCCGAGGGGCCGGGTCGTTACAATAAAAAGGCGCCTTTTTATTGTAACGACCCGGCCCCTCGGCCCCTTGGGCGGCCCACTTGGCGGCCCAACTGGCGGTCCCTTGGGCGGCCCAACTGGCGGCCCATTTGGCGACCCCTTATGTCGTCAACCGACGACCATTGGCCGTGCCGTTACTCACAAGTACTTCCCACCCCTGGCCAGTGGATTTTTGCCTTTCCCAGGATTCGAACTCTAGACCTCCAGGCTAAGTACTAAAGTTCCTGAATCCTGGTACCAATTGAGCTATAGCTCAATTAGTACCAGGATTCAGGAACTTTAGTACTTAGCCTGGAGGTCTAGAGTTCGAATCCTGGGAAAGGCAAAAATCCACTGGCCAGGGGTGGGAAGTACTTGTGAGTAACGGCACGGCCAATGGTCGTCGGTTGACGACATAAGGGGTCGCCAAATGGGCCGCCAGTTGGGCCGCCCAAGGGACCGCCAGTTGGGCCGCCATGTGGGCCGCCCAAGGGGCTCAATTGGTACCAGGATTCAGAAACTTTAGTACTTGACCTGGAGGTCTAGAGTTCGAATCTTGGGAAAGGCAAAAATCCACTGGCCAGGGGTGGGAAGTACTTGTGAGTAACGACGGCCCAAGAGATCGCCAAAGGGGCCGCCAAATGAGATTTGGCCGCCCAAGGGGCCGAGGGTCGCCATGTGGGCCGCTAGTTGGGCCGCCCATGGGGCCAAGGGGTCGGGTCGTTACAATAAAAGGCGCCTTTTTATTGTAACGACCCGGCCCCTCGGCCCCTTGGGCGGCCCAACTGGCGGCCCACTTGGCGGCTAAATCTCTATTTAGCGGCCCCTCCGGCGGCCAAATCTCTATTTGGCGGCCCCTTTGGCGACCTCGGCCGTGTCGTTACTCACAAGAACTTCCCACCCCTGGACAGTGGATTTTTGCCTTTCCCAGGATTCGAACTCTAGACCTCCAGGCTAAGTATTAAAGTTTATGAATCCTGGTACCAATTGAGCTGGTGGGAAGTTCTTGTGAGTAACGACACGGCCGAGGTCGCCAAAGGGGCCGCTAAATAGAGATTTGGCCGCCGGAGGGGCCGCTAAATAGAGATTTAGCCGCCAAGTGGGCCGCCAGTTGGGCCGCCCAAGGGGCCGAGGGGCCGGGTCGTTACAGTATAACTCCAACTAATGGACTGAATTGGCAATTTAAACTGCACTTAGATGCAAATCAAGTAAGCAACTAATTTCAAATGCAATGGAATTCAATTGCCAAGCTTTCTTGATACAAACTTCAGCAACTACAACTAAAAATTGCAGTAATGAATTGGGTACAGATTTGAAACTGGGATGCAGAAATGAATTGATGCAGAAACGCAACAAGGACAGACAAACTTCAGAAGGTTACTGCAGAAATTGCAGTGACTGATCCAGGAGCTGAAATTGATGCTAAATGGGAAACTATTGGCTGATGTAAGGCAAATGAAGCTGAAGCAAGCAATCAAAAGCTGAATTTCACAAGAAACTTGATGGGAAACAACAACTCAGCTCCACATCTGATGTGCAGAATTGGCAAATCAGCAGAAACGGCACAACCAAGTTACAAGATTTTGAGGAAACAAGCATGCAAAGGATACATCAAATGTGGAATAAGAACTAACACCTGCTCGGTATAAAATTTAGGAACTGAGAGAGAAAACTGATATGCAAATCACTGATACTAATTAAAACAGATCAAATGCAGAATTGGAGGAATGCAGGAGTGCAGATTTTGGATGCAGAAATTCAGGTTAGCTAAAAACAGAATTCAGTAATGAAAACAGCCATTAAACGCCAAAACAACAAGCAAATTGGAATAGAGTCTCAACTCTAATTTTCAAATAAGATTCAGAATGATCTAAAGTTTACTTGAAACAAATTACAGATGCTACCGCTAAGATCTTGCAGAAATTGAATCTAAAATTGCAGAAATTGTGTTGGCACGCAATCTGAAATTGGCACGCAACAATTGGAATTCAGGGAACTACAATTACGTGCTATGTTATCTAAGCAAACTATCTATCTAATGCGAGAACAGAAATTAACAACTAATAAGCTCAGAAACAATTCAGAAAACAAACACTTGGGGACAAATTCAGAAACTGAAAGAAAAATGCAGAAATTGAAATGGCACGCAAGCTGGAATTGAAACGCAAGCAATTAACAGAGAAATGAACTGAAATTAGATTCGATTGATCACTAAACAAGCTCTTAAACTACTTAACATGAAGATTTAAAACCTAATTAAGCTACACAATTCAGAAAACAAACTAAACAGCTGATATAACTGAAGGGAATTGCAGAAACAAGACAGATTGCGGCTGAATTAAAATTACAGCTAATACAATGAAATTGCAACAAGAAATCTAAACCCCAATCACTCCATTAGCTCAAGGTCTCCTTGTTTGTCACACAAGGGCTGGCCTCGGACCCGCAAGCTCAGCAAATCACTGGAAATCAGCTCAGTCGGTCGAATCTGCTCTTGTCTACGCGTAGCTGGAATTTTCCAGTCCAATCTCTTCTATCTCAAAGGATGGATTGCGATGATGATTTGGAGAACATCTGAGCTCACCTGAGAACCCCTACAAGCAGCTCAAATGGTCGAAAATGGCTTGTGGACGAGAAACAAGTGATTGGTTAGCAGAGATGCCAAAACCCTCAAACACCACTGTCTAGCGCAAACTGAGCTGAAATCATCCAACAAAACTACCCTCCAATGATCCAAATCTTGATCCAGATGAAGAATTGAGGTGGTCACGCCTTCGAAACTAAGAAACTTGCAAAAGAAACGAAGGAAAACGATGAAGAAGCCGACTGTTGCGGCGAAGACGCGACAGGGAGAAGCGCTGGGAATTTTTGATTAAGTAGCTAGCAATGGACGGCCCAGATTGATCGGAGGAAATCCAACGGCTGATCTTGCTCTGATTTAATCCAAACTTTGATGATGATGATCTGGGGTCAGGATCTGTCTCGTGGTAGCTCGGATCCTCCAGATTTGCAACGGATGGTCCAGATCACCATAATCCTTGAATGGACGATCTAGAGCCCTCCAAGCTTGATCCAATGGTTGATTGAGCTCTCATTGGGATGAAACCTTCAGATCTTGATCAGAGTGCTTGATCAACCCTAACCCTAGCTCGGATTGCTTCAGATGGTCCCGGATGGCTCAGATCTAGCCGCTTTTGAATCGGGCGGTCCAGATTTAATCCTAATCTTGATAACTCGATCCGGGTCACTTCCGACTCAAGTTTGACCCAATATGCCCTAGGTCCATGAACCCTTTATGCCTACAAAAATTAGATCACAAATTAGTGGCCAAATAATCCAAATATGTGTAAATTTGCAATTAAGTCCAAAATAAAGATAAGTTCTAAAACCTAGGGTAAAATCATAATTAAGCAAGTAAAACATGGGTCAAACATGGATTTTAGCAATTAAAATAATCAACAAAATGGTACTTATCATGGAGCTGAATTTGAAGCTGAAACAGAAAAAAAAGAGAGAGAATGAAAGAAGAAGAGTGCCAACTTGAAGGGATGTGTATCAAGAAGGTCACGACAATGTTGGATTGGAGCTAGTTCCTGGTCAGCAAGTCTCCAACTGACCAAATGAAGACCAGAACAAATGAAGTAGCAGCTGACCGTGAGAAAAAAAAAAAGAAGAGAAAAGACAACAAAGAGTCAAAATGGCACACAAGGGAGTTAGGCACCATTGAATTTAGTGGAATTTTTCTCATCCAAATCTAAGCCTTGCATCACTACATTCTGACCTTACTAGAGAGAAAGAAAAAGAAAAAAAATCGGAAAAGAAAAGAGAGGAAGAAACAAGTTGGCACGCAATAGCACAAATTGGCACATTTGAACAAGGAAGGTGTCTTCATCCAAATCAAAGGAAATTATTTAAGTTTGACTTCACCACATTTTTATAGCACTAGAGGACTGTATAGAGAAGCAAAGAGCATCAAAAATATCCTCAAGCACTCAAGTCTTCTACTTTATCCATTTTTGCATTTTCTTGGCTTTTACTCCATTTCTTATCATTTTCCATGTTTTCACTTGTTTTTGTAGATGTGAATCCTAATCATGACTAATGGTGGAGAGTAGATAATAAGCATGTGACGACCCACCTTTCGTTACTAACTTAAGCTTTAAGTTACTACTACTTGACTTCTCTTAACTTGCTTTATTTTTTTTCCTTCTCTCTTTTTTTTCAAAAAAAACAAAAGAACTTTCATTTTAACTGCTTTGCCAGGATTTGACCCCTAGACCTCTTAGTTGTAACACTGAAGCACTAACCAGCTGCTCTACACAGCTTCTCTTTAATGGTACCAGTCGACTGCTATATAGCAGTCAACTGGTACCAGGCGACTGACCTTTTGGCAGGCGCCTGGTGCATCGAACAGAAGCTACTGTTCGATAGGGCAGGTGACTGGTCCTGTACCAGTCGATTGGCACGCCTGAAAACTTGCATTTCAGACCTGAAACTCATCTCCATTCATCCACAAAACATATACTTTCAAGCCATACAAAGACATGACACCATTTCTATACTCTATACTAGTTTTCTAAACATTTTAGCCAATCAAAACAACTTCATAAATTTGAAATTAGGACTTTTGCGGAAGTAAATAGGCTATCAAAATCTATTTGAACTTTAGACTAGAGTTTGTACCAAATTTTGTATCTATGCAAGATTTAAACAAAGTCATTCATTCTACCACTTCGAAACACCAAAACACATGTTCGACAAGACTTAGCCCAATGATCTCTTCCACGGTTCCGCCGCCACTGAACATCAATGCAAGTCCCTTCGCCTCCTTAACTTATGCTTTTTCTTTACCTTTGTCTGCAATAGAAGGAAATGCAACTAATAAGCAAAATGCTTAGTAAGTAAATCCTAACTCACAAATCCAACGATAAGGGATAAACATGCTCTTTTCAAATAATGCTTACTTCAAAACACATGTACTTTGAAATACTTACACATGGAAGCTTTCACATACTTATCATGCTCAATCATGCTTGAAAATATTTACTAGCATTAAAACACTTGCAAACATAACATGCTCATGATTTCTTTTGAAACTTACTAATGATACCTTTCCATACTTTAAAACACTAACTTCTTTGCTCTTTCTCTTTAACATGCTTGTAACATAACAATGTTAACATACTTAGCAAAACATACACTTAAGGAAATTGAAACACTTACATATACATATATACTTCAAAGTAATAATCAACTTTCTCAGGCCTTGACAATGTACCATGGTATCAATGTACCAATGCGCGCATCCCTAATAGGTTTCGGGGTAGCTAGCCACCGCAACCTATTAGAGCTTCTTTCTAACTTTCTGTGAGCCTCTCTTTTGCCCGGTACATGTCACTTTACAAAAGTAAAATACTTTCTTACTCATAATGCTTGTATTTATCAAGCTAAACTTTATTTTCATAAATCTTTGCACTACAAAACTTTACCTTTCTCACTTGGAACTTTCATCGAGCACCTTGCGTGCCCTTAACCCAAAACTCAATTTTGGGACTTTTCAAGAACTTGGTCTTCCATACTTAGGTCACATATATAAAAATCCATTCTAATTCAAGTTCTATGATTAAAAATATGTATTCTTGCGAAACATAATCACACAATAAACACTATTCTCCAAACATGCACATAAATCACAAAATCAAGGTTCTACAACAAGGAAACTACATGCGAAGCTACTCCTATTACAGGTGAGTGATTTACTTACCCTTTTCTTGAAGAAAACTCACTAAGTATCTCGAAATTTCTAGTGTAGGGCTCTTTTCCTCTTCCTTTGCAAGAAAAACTCCACCCTTGGCCCTAGGGAAGAAGCCCTAGGTTTTCTACTTCAAGAGGAAGAAGAAGGAAGAAGAAAACTCCCCCTTTCTCCCCATTTTCGCAGCCCCTTTCCTCTGCTCGCGTGGCCTCCCGAAACCCTAAGAGGGGTCTTAACACAACTTAAGTGGAAGTTTAAATACCTCTTCATGAAACGGGCTAAATCAACTATAATATTATTTCGTTTCATACTTTTCTGTGCTTGATACCCTAGCCCAGCTGGTTCCTTGGATTCGCTAAGGCATTGGCCTGCCTTGTGGTCGCGGGATCGATCCCCACTCGACCCCTTTAATTTTTTTTTCTTATTTTGATCCGAAAAAATGCTATAATATTCTGAAAAATGCTAGAAAAATTCCTAAAAATCCCTAATAATACCAGAAAATTATTGGGTGTTACAAAGTAAGCCTATGGTAGTGCAAGAAACATGTATATTTGAGTGAGCTCTACTTCTATCATCAACTTAGAACTTAAGGAGAGAGCCACCAATATTTTCCTTGAAAGTCTAGTGATTTAAATTCATCTCAATGACTCATGAAGGATGAAAAGGCTAAGTTGTTCATTTAAGGACAAGATACTAATCCATAGAGCTTAGATTTATGAGAATTGACGACCCTAGGTAATTTCTTTTCAATTGCTTCTAATTATGCTTAAGAAAATCTAGGGGATACATACTTACTGGTTTCGCGGGACGCTCAAGCTTAAGTGTGGGGGAGTTGATAAGTACCATTTTATTGATTATTTTAGTTGCTAAAATCCATGTTTGACCTATGTTTTTATTGCTTAATTGTGAAATTACCCTAAGTTTTAGAACTTACTTCTATTTTGGACTTAATTATAAATTTACACATATTTGGATTATTTGGCCACTAATTTTTGATCTATCTTATGTAGGCATGAAAGGTTCATGGACCTAGGGCATACTGGGTCAAACTTGAGTCGGAAGAGGAACCGGATCGAATTATCAAGCTTCGGATTAATCTGGGCCGTCCGATTCAGAAGCGGCTAGATGTGAGCCATCCGGGACCATCTGAAGCAATCCAAGGTAGGGTTAGGGTTGATCAAGCACTCTGATCACGATCTGAAGGTTTCATCCCAATCAGAGCTCATTCAACCATTGGATCAAGCTCAGAGGGCTCTAGATCGTCCATTCAAAGATTAGGTTGATCTGGACCATCCGTTGCACATCTGGAGGATCCGAGCTACCACGAGGCAGATCCTGACCCCTGATCAACATCATCAAAGTTTGGGTCAAATCAGAGCAAGATCAGCCGTTGGATTTTCTTAAATCAATTTGGGCCATCCATTCTTATGTATTTAATCAAATTTCCACCGCAGCTTCTCCTCGTCACGTCTCCACCGCACAGTCCAACTTCTTCGCTTGTTCTTTGTTTCTTCAGCTATTTTTCTTCAATCCAAGGGGCGCGACCCCTCAATTTCTTTGTTTGGATCAATTGCTAGGCTATTGGGAAGGTTCTCGGTGAATTTCCAGCTCCGAATTGGCCAAAACAGAGCCGAGTGAGGGTTTCTTCGATTCTGCCATCAATTGCTTCAATCTTGGTTTTGTTCAATCCAGCATCCATCCGAGCAGTTCAGAGGGGTTCCCTGGAGTGCTTGGTTCATCCCCACACCATCCGCGCAATTGGACAAGGCTTGATTGAGGAAATCGATTTGGAATTCAGTTTGGTTCAGAGTGTGAGCTAGATTTGAATTGCTGAGCTATTTTTCAATGGTTTGCTGAGCTTACGGGTTCGAGGCTCACCCTTGCGTGACGAACAATGAGTTCTTGACCTAATAGAGTGATTGAGGATAGTTTTCTTATTTAATTTTCGAGTTTTAGATGTAATTTTCATTTCTGAATGCGTGCCATTTCATTTCTGAACATTTTATTCAGCTGTTGTAATTTTCTTGTATGGATTGTTACTTTCTCAATTCGAGGTTCATCCTTGAGTGACAGCAAGGGGTTTTGAGCTGAGATGAGAGATTGAGATTTAGTATTAGTTAATTTTCATTGTATTAGCTGCAATTCAAATTTCTGCAACTGCTCTGTTTTTGTTTTTCGTATCAGCCACCTAGTTTCAATTTCTGAATTTGTTTTCTGCTTAATTAGGTTTCATTCGGCAAGTAGTTAGTTAGTGAACTTGTTTAGTGCACTTGTTTGAGATTTCAGTTCATTTCCATAGTTTACTGCTGCGTATCAACTCCATTGTTGCGTGTCAGCTGTAGCTGTGTATCAACTTGGTTTCTGCAATTACTTCAAGTTCAGTTTGTTTCTGTATTTCATTCCTGAAAATTAGATATCACGTGTAGTATGCTAAGGCAAAAGGTTTGAATTTACTTCGCATGTGAATCATTTCTGAATTGAGCTTTACTTCTGAAATTTTGTTCAGCTGTGTATGAGTTTCCTGTTTTCAGATTCAGCTGCGTATCAATGGTAATTTCTGCATGTTTAGTTTGTAATTTCTGAATTAGTGTCAAGTATACATTAGTGCCTTTCAATCCTACCTAAACATTAGATCAGTGCCCCTGAATTTGGATGTTCTATTTTGCTTCCTGCCATTTGAACGATTCTGAATTTCTGCACTTCTCAGCTCACTGTTTCTGCTAGTTAATCCCATTTCTATAATTCCCAGTCATCAGTTCTGAAGTTGTATCAGTTGAGCTTCGCATTGGATGTTTATTGCATCTGAAATCAATCGTCTTGTTTAATTTTTACATCCAAAATGCTGCTGCAATTCATTTCTGCTCCTAGCATTTCTGAATTCTTCCCTGCAAATCTGAAGTTCTGTGTCCATATCTGATTTGTTGCATTCAATTCTGAATTCCTTCTTAATTCATGCTAGCACTTCATTAACAGCTGAATTTTCCAAGTTTGATCAATAGTTTTCAAGGCTGAATTGTTGGAAGTAGTTTTGGCACAAAACTTTCAGCTTTGGCACAAAGGTTTCCCTTGCTTGCCAAGCTGTTTTGGGCATTGTTTTGCAGCCGAAATTAACCTGTATTTTTAGTGTGCTGTGATGTTTGAAATCAATTAGTATTGCATTCAGCCAATTCTGAATTTTCCCTGCATTAGTTGGCCTTCCAAAACTTGTAACTAGATTAAGTTGAGTTTGTTTGTGGGTTTGTCTAATTTCTGAATTTCGTATGCCATCTTTTGTTGCAAGTTTGTTCATTTTCGAAAATTGCCAGTCCTGTTTTTAATCATTTGCTCAGCCTTTGATTGCATTGGATATTACCTTTGTTTCTTTTTCCCAATCCGGTTTAGCTGCCTTGGTAGATCAAGTTTCTCATTGGTTAAGTTTATAAATTGCTATCATCTTGTTTGGTACATTAGTTTGGTTTCCTATATTTTTCATAGCGATATCATCTCTGAATTGAACCCGAAGCCCCGATTCCATTCGAAACCCAAAAACAATCACGACACATAAATACAAGCTCGAATCACACAACATCAACTAGTCCCGAGGAAAAATACGACCTGTGGCCCCTTTACTACGTTTTCAGATTTTGATTGCAAAAAGGGTTTCTAGCATTTTATAAATATCTAAATTTGAGACCCACATTCGTGACATATCATTTGGGTCCATCAGTATCTCTGACTCTTATTTTAGATTAGTCACAGATATATATATTTGATATGCTTTGTTTAGCAATAGAGTAATAGATTGTGGTATAACTCTTATATTTGTTTTGCTGATGCTGTTTGTGCTATAACTGACATGTGGTACCTATACCTTTAGGACTTAGGTTATGGTGCATTATTTACGATCCTTACATATCATGTTGATATAGGTGGATTAGATAGTGGATGTTGTTTGACCAGTGTCATGCATCATCGTGCACTGTGCATCACTGTCAATCAGGGGCCCCCTTTGTGGGTGAGTCAGGTCGATAGTCACACTGACCTACCCCTACGTCCACTCATGGGTTAGTGGTTAACGGAGTATGGGTAGTGCGTTCTGTGCTGCTTCGCTCGTGCACTCATGGGTTAGTGAATCGAAGCGTGATAGCAGACAGAGGTCCCTCATTGAGTAGTCTATATACCAGGAGATGAGAAGGAGAGGTCTCTCCCCAATATATATACATGGGGTAGGGGTAACACTCAAACAGAGATGTCCTCCAGAGATGGCCTGGGGTAGACAGAGATGCCCCCAGATAGGGCGTGGAGTAGGGGGGTGTTACACCAGCAGCATCCCTTCTAATCGATCGCTCAGGAGTAGTGATGGCAGAGTATGGACGGCAGTCACAGCCCTACATCGGAGGGTGGCCTCCGCTCAGCTTCCTCCCGTACATAGGTGGCGATGTCTGACTGACGGCAGGAGTAACCTGGTCATTGCACTTTGTGTATATGTTTATTTTGCACTTACTTGTGCTTGTTTTATTTGGATGCTGCATATGATTGACATGGACTTAGAGGAGACCCTTTTGTCGGGTTTTGGCGACTCTGCTACATTGGTATGGTATTTCCTTTTTCAGTTTTACTTACCACCGCTTGTACACGTGTTATTTCGATAGTCTGTTACACTGTTGCTAGCTTAGATTATCCTGCATATATGATGAGATATCCACTGAGTTCTATGACTCATCCCGTTAGCTCCAAATTTTTATTTCAGGATGATTGACTGGAGCGTGCCCGACAGCCTGTCCCAATTCGCGTACTCGTCGAGATGATTTCGAGATTTTCTTCTATCTTGTTAGTAGTACTTGTTGGTATCATTTTCTATATTAGTTATACTTTACATTTCCACTGTTGCTTTTGTGTTGGGTTTTGTCGTACTATACGGCGGTATAGTTGTACTTTCGTGAGCCATGGTGGCCTTTATGCATTGTGTTTTGTCGGAAGTCGTACATGCACGCAGTTTCTTTTGTCGATGATTTCGGTCTCTGTTTATTCAAATGCTTGTTCCAACCCTATAGGCTGGGGTACGAGCGGTTGAGAGAGTTGTAGAGGCTAGGGTTTTCAAATTGTCCTCCGGGTCGAGGAAGTGGCAGTCCGGTCTACATCAGATGAGAGGCTTCTCGTGGCATGACATCTTGGGTCGGGGACGTCCTCCTCCGAGATAAATGCTATCTGCAGGCCATCTGAGGGTGGGCCCCTTTATTCGGATGGACTGGGAGCACTTTGTCTCCATTCTCTTCTCAGCAGGGACCTTCCGGCGGGAGCTGGGTACACCGAGTGAAACCTCCTTGCCGTGGTGAGCAGCAGGAGGGACGATCGGAGTGGCCAAGTCAAGAGCAATAGGAACGGCGCCCGCCCCAGTGGGAGAAGAATGTTCTTCCCGAACTCTCTGGGACAGGGGCACCGTGTCCTCTTCATCAATGGAGGGCGGAAGCTCTGAGGCTGGGCCCTTCTTTAACCTCTTCATGGGGCGGGGCTTTGGGACCAACCGTTTCTGCCATCTCATCTCGGTAACCTAGGTCTCTAGTTGCTGGGCAGGGGGAGGGGGCGCGGCAACCTCTACCTCTGTCGCCTTGAGGGGAGATGAAGGAGAACCCCCCTCAGGGCCGGTAGGCAGTTCGGCTACTTCGGGATCCTGGGGGCCTCCGGGATCTCAAATCTTTTGAGGGTGCAGTCGCTTCCCCGTAGCCCTCGGTCGAAATACCCACCGGAGCGGAAGAAGCGGAAGTAGGAACCAGTGCCTGCTCGTTGACCTGTTCCCATTTCAGGAGCCGGTTCATAGCTTGGGAAATCATAACGTCGTCTGCAAAATAGAGACAAAAGGGCATAAGTTAGAATTTACAAGGAAATTTGCAAAACAAAGGGTAACTTACGAAGACTGGAGCTAAGGCTCGTGACTTTCGGGCTGAGCTCGACCCGTTAAAGGTGCTCCTCACATTGCACCAACCGGAAGTCGTGAAACTCCATCCCTGCTAGGATACCCCTAGCCCTCTGGTATCCCGCATCTTGCTGGAAGTCGCCGAGGTCTGGGATAGGCGGCAGACTCTCCGTCCAGTTGATACGATTAAAAGGACGCTCAGGGAGTTAGTTATAGAAGAACCGTTCCTTCCATCCATTGTGGGAGGAAGGAAGGCCCCCCAAGAACCTATGACCAGCGCGGGCAGTAAAGCCAAATACCCCTCAGGAGCCAACTAGAACAAAGAAAAAATGGAAAAATTGGGGGGTCAGAGGGATGTCAAAAAGTCTGAAGATGACAAACGCCCTGCCCATTTGGGCAAAAGTGTTTGGGGACATTTGGTGGGGAGGGATCCCAAAGTATTGAGCGGCATTCATGAAAAAAGGGGGATAGGGAAACGAAGCCCTAATTCTACCTGCCCTAAGAAGAAAGTGAAAAAACCTGCAGGAGTCTCTACGGGTGATTGGCCTAAGGCCGGAACTCTCATTTCCCAGCCCTCCGAGATCCCATACCTCCGACAGGCGGCTTGGAGGGATTCTAACCTAACCCTAGAGGAGATGGTATCATACCACTCTAGATGATAGACTAGCTCTCCCAAGAAACTTTCGCTGCCCCTGCGGGTCTTCTTTTTCTTCTCTACTGGACCCATAGGGATTGAAGAAAGCGAAAAACAGAAGAAGACTTACACTCGAAGACAGGGTGTGTTAGCAAGACGAGCAACAGGAGAAGCAAGGTGTTCGGAAGTAGATAGGGCAAGGAGACAGAAGAGTGTCGTTGCACCCGCTTTTATAGGGAGAAGTCGTCCATCTATGAACAATGAGAGGGCAGCACATCAGCGGGGCTGATTAGACATCTCGAGGAGCAGCCACCATCCTTTACTGGCATCGCTTCGTATGGCCCATGAAATGTATCAGCGGGAGATCGCCGCACAAAAAAGGATGGGGCACGTGGTAAGGCCACATTCGCCAGATGACCTGGTCACCATTAAGAAACCCTATGCGCCTTTAAAGGACCTTGGGCATAGAACCGAATAGATCAATCCAATTATGATATCAAATAGTAAGGAGAGGGTCAATTAGGGGAGCAGGATCTTGTGATAAGGTCCCCACTAGGTTGTGAACTCTAATTTTGTATCTTCCAAAATAGGCATTGAATTGAGATAGCACGCTGGTGTAGTTCCAAAAGTTTACACCGGATAATTAATTATGATAACCTACTTACACAGATCAACATTAAAGACAAGAGTCGAAACATGACCCAAGTGCTTACTAACATTAGGGAAAACCAGAAATACTACTACTGTTTTCTCACTCCTAATCTTAGACTCTACCTTCTGACCCTATTTTCTCTTCTTTGACCTTGCAATCACACTCTACCTTCTTCTCGTGATCTTTCTATCTTTTGCTTTGTTTTCCTTTCTCTTCCTTAGGAATTCTAGGTTCTAAACTCATAACCCCTGTTTGGGTCTGGACAATTGAGTTTAACTAGTAGGTTGGTACTTACTCGTCGATCCCTATGGATTCGATATCTTATTACTTGATGACTACATCGTACACATGCCATTTTGCATGCATCAATAGGTGGCATGTCTCTTTGTAATCAATATCACTTTTGTGAGTGAATCCTGTGGCAATAAGTCTGGCTTTGTGCCTTTTGATATTTCCATTAGAGTCATATTTGGTCTTAAAGAGTCATTTACTTCTAACATTCTTACGACCTTCTGGTGATTCAACAAGATCCCAAACTTCAATATGAGTCATTGATTCCAATTCTTCATTCATAGCATCTAACCATTTATTAGAATTAGTACCTTTATGGCTTGTGAAAAGGAAATTGGATCTTCCTGGATTGCTATATGAATTTCATGTTCTTGAAGATAAACCACATAATCATTAGAAATAGTTGGTCTCTTTTATCATTTAGACCTTCTTAATTATTTCATGTGTTTCATATATTGACGGTTCATTGATAATAATTTCATTTATATGAGTTTGATCATCTACATGTTGTTCTTGTGAGTTGTTTAACGCTTCAACAATTGTAGGAACAACAATATGAGAAAAGGTCCTAGGTAAAGGAACTCCTCCTTTACTTCTTCAATATACACTTTACGTGGCTCTTCACTCCCACTAATGTCATTATTTTCAATAAACCTAACA
Organism: Boesenbergia rotunda; assembly: GCA_024364735.1. Lineage (NCBI taxonomy): Eukaryota > Viridiplantae > Streptophyta > Magnoliopsida > Zingiberales > Zingiberaceae > Boesenbergia > Boesenbergia rotunda. The sequence goes on along the minus strand of JAGFNQ010004197.1, from coordinate 257,364 downwards.
TTTTCCGGTTAAACAATTCTTGTATTATGGTTAGGACAATAAAATTATACCCTTTAGATTTTTCTGAATAACAAATGAAGAAACCACTAATTGTTTTTTAATCTAGTTTCTTTTCATGTGGATTGTAAATTCTTATTTCTGCCTGGAAATCCCAAACATACAGGTGCCATAAACTAGGTTTCCTAACAGTTCATAGTTC
>JAGFNQ010004197.1:99592-255180 GCA_024364735.1 Boesenbergia rotunda | reverse complement strand
CACCTTTTCAAATTGATCAACCTTATCAGATAAACATTATATATTTAAATCATAAATTATATATTAGCCCTTAATTAAATATCTAATTATATTGTGGCATGTGGACCACAAAACTAAAAGTAGCTACCATCAACAATATGCCTCGATGCTCCTTATCCTTCAATTCTTCGAATTTCTCATACTATCCTTATTTGATCGCCAAGGAACCTCAAGCCACTAAGTCAACCAACATGACTGTGCCAACTCAAGCTCCATAAATTAGTCCGACACTATCTTAATGTTTTGCTTATTCTGCGGTCGCTTAGACACCTTATGCAATCTTTTTCAAACGCCATTGCACTTCCAAGTCATTGAACGTGCAGCCTTTATAAAGCCAAGCCATCATCAACACTTTACCACATTTAGTCACAAACTCTATGAGCTTAATATGTGTCCTGCCAAGTTTTTGCTCAACTTCAAACGCATATGAAACACATATATGAGGCCTAACTTAATCTCTTTATTCAAATATCAAAATCCAAGTTCGAATCTAATCTCTTAGTATATGAATATACAATTGTCCCAATAATGTCTTTTTTACAAATCAAGTTAGGTTTGTCGAGCAAGCTAGACAAAATTGTCATCGTACTACGTGGTTAAAAAGACTAGTCATGCCATGTTCGATTGACTATATATGTGCAAGACCATTCGAGAAAGCCAATTGAGTTAAGCAGAGCTGACCCTAAACTTTGAAGGGTCTAGTGAAAAAAAATGAAGAGCTTATTCATATAAAAAAAATTGGGTACGTGTGCATGTTTTTATTTCTTATTGGCACATTTGCAAACAAAGACCATAATATTTTAGAATTAATAATTAGGATCTTTTTAATTTATTTTTTTGGTTGACACAAGATATTCAGTTATTCGAACCAAATAATTCTGAGGGTGACTGATCCGACTATATGGAAATTTTTTACCAGCCACAAGGATAATTTATCTATGAAAATCTTATCAAACTAGGCAAGTGATAAGTATCATTTTATTGATCATTTCATATGCTTAAATCCGTGTTTGACCCATATTTTATTTACGTAATTGTGGATTTACCCTAGGTTTTAGGATTTACATTCATTTTGGACTTAATTACAAATTTGGATATATTTGAATTGTTTTGTCACTAAATTGTTGATCTACTTTTGTAGGCTTGGAAGGATCATGGACCTAGGTCATGTTGGGTCAAAGTTGAGTCAAAAGTGGACTGGATCAAGTGATCAAGTGTCGACTAATATGGGTCGTCCGATGCGAAAACGGTTAGATCTTGGCCATTCGAGAACTTCTGATCAATCCGAGCTGGGATTAAGGTTAATCAAGCACTTGGATCAAGATCTGAATGTTTCATCCAAATCAGAGATCATCTGACTGTCAGATCAAGCTCAGGAGGATCTAGACCGTCCATTTAAAGAGCAAGGTGATCTGAACCATCCGTTGTAAATCTGGAAGATCCGAGCCACTGATAGATAGATCCTGACCCTTGATCAAGATCTGAAAAGTTTGATCCAAATCAGACGGAGATTAGCCGTTGGATGAGCTTTGAATAATCTCAGCCGTCCAAATTTAATGGCTTAAGTTTAAATGGAAATTCCCTCCGCAGAACAGAGCGTCGCGTCTTCGCAGCTTCTTCGTTCTTCTTCACTTGTTCTTCAGTTTCTTTGCGATTTCTTCCATCTGAAGGTGTGGCCACCTCGAATTCGACCTTGGAGCAAGATCTGGATCATTAGAAGAAGCTTCAATGGAAATTCTAGCTCGGATTCTCACCGGGGCAGAGTGGATTGAGGGTTTCGTCCATTTCTGTAATCTGATCAACTAAATCGCGATCGCGTGCCATTCTTTTCAATCAGAGCTGTCCGAAGGTTCTTCTGATGGTTTCTGATCAACACCAAATCTCCATAGCAATTCTACTTCGCGAGATCTAGAAGATCAGATTGGAATTCTCCAGCCGAGTGAAATCTGTGAGCAGATCTGAAATTGAAGTTGTTTTCCCATTGATTTGCGAGTTGAAGGGGTTCTTGGCTTGCTCTTGTGTAACGGCAAGGAGGTCTTGAGTCAAGGGAATGAACGAGGCTTAGTTTCTTACTGAATTTACATTTGTTAGCTGTAACTTCCATTTTCTGCAATCTGTTTCGTTCCAAATTTTGTATCAGTTGTTTAAGTTCACTTGTCTGAATTGTTTCAGCCGTAATTAGGTATCATTCTGCAGGTAGTTAGCTAGTGAACTTGTTTAGTGGACAATAGTTTGCAACTTCAGTTCAATCACTGTTTCATTGCTTGCGTATCAGATTTCGTTTCTGAATTACAGTTTTCAGTTTCAGTAAGTTTGGTTTTTAGCTTCTTAAGTTCGTAGCAAGTAATCATCAGTCCTTCTTAATCTTCTTCGAACATATGTTCTGTGAATTAGATCTTAGTTTGCTTTGTGAGTGCTGAATTCAGTTTTATTCCTGCATTTCTGTTTAGCTGCTGCGTACCAATTTCTGTTCATGTGTATCAGTTAGTTTGTGTATCCCTTTACAGTTTTTAGCTTCTTAAGTTTGTGTCAAGCAACCCTTAGATCTCTTACATCTTGTCTGAACATTAGATTTTGCATTCAAATTCAGATTGCCTTGTGTGTTTAATTCCTGCAGTTGAAGTCTCTCTGCATTTCTGCAAACTGTTTCTGCAAACTAGTGTGTGCGTCAGTTTCCCTTCAGCGAAGCTGAGTTTATCATTTCTGCACTTTGTGCCAAGTAAACATAGTTCATCTAAATCTTAACTGAATATTAGATTCAAGCACTCGACTTGATCTTAGTTGTTTTGATTGATTTTTGCATCCAATCTGTCATTGCATTTTTGCATTCAAATTGTTACTGCATTTTACATTCGTGTACTATTTTTCTTGAGTTCATTCATTCAGTTAGCTGTATCTGAAATGATCAGTTCCATTTCTGCAATTTTCAGTATCAAGTCTTAAGCTAGCTTTGTGTACTCGATTCTAGCTGCTGGTTTGTGTGTGCACTGAGTTTTTCTTTGCTGTTGATTTTCTGCATTGGAGTTGTTGTTTCGTTTATGCATAAACTTTTTCATCAGCTAGTTCCTACATTGATTAGTATTTAGGTTTCAAAGCTCTTCCTCTACTCTTGCATATCATTTCATTGATAGCTTATTTTCAAGGCTAAATTGATCATGTATAGTTTCTGTACTTAGTGTCATTTTGGCACATAAGTTTGTTTCCTTTGCATTTCAAGTTGTTTCATTACTGCACTTTATATCAAGTTTGTTTCCTTAATTTCTCATTGACACCAAACCCCAATTTTATTTGAAACCCAAAAATATCAACGATACATAAACTCGAGCTCGAAGCAAACCTTCTCAACTAGCCCTAGGAAAAATACGACCTGTGGCCCCTTTACTACGCTTTTATTCTTTGATTGCAAAAAGGGTTTCTAGCTTATAAATATCTAAATTTGAGACCCACATTCGTGACAGCTCTTTTGGGTCCATCAGCAAGCCAAAAAAGCTAGGAATGCCGAATAAATAAGGTACATTGGATATACCGTATAAACATTTACATTGATTGATTAAATCATGTTCAAACATATAATTGCAACTCAAATTGTATTTTAAAAGGTACAAATACGATAATTAAATTTGACACATTTATCTTTCTTAGATGATTATACCTTGATTTCAAACAAAGTCTCATATTATAATTATTTGAATAAAATCTCATATCATCATCATTATTATTGAAATAAAATAAATGATTACATGACAAATTACTTTATTAAGTAAGTCTATTTTGTTGGTTATAATAACCTATGCATAGTGACGATATTGATAAAACATAAAACACACACGTCTCCTATCTAATTATTGTTATTCATCCAGAACTGAGCTTGAAGTCGATCAACAGTCTTTTGATCTACTTGGAATGCCTTAGCGAGAACTTCATCAGATATGGAAGGTTTTGAGCCAAAAACTGCATTTGCAATGGTAATGATGCCGGGGTTTTGGCTACTTAGAGCAGCGATTGCAATAGCTCTTGTATGTCCACGATTGGATTGGAAGTGGACAAGGCCTTGAGGGAACACAAACACATCACCCTTTTTCAGAATCTTGGTGAAAAGGCGGTTGGTTTGGCCGATGTTGGATGTCACAAAGCCAACGTAAAGCTCTCCTTCTAGCACGGTGAGGATCTCAGTGGCGCGAGGGTGAGTGTGGGGTGGGTTGATGCCCCGAGGGGCGAAGTCGATGTGAGCCATGCAGATGCCGAGGGTGTTGAGACCAGGAATTGTGTTCACATTGACTGCACGGACATTGGAGCCTAGCTTGTTGATGGTGTTGTCGGGCTTGTCGAGGCCATACGTGAAGAAATCTTCGGCTAAGGTGCATATGGTTGAGTTGCATTCAATATTTATGTTATATCTCAGTTGTTGATACCTATTGCGGTTGACTAGTATCTGTTGTGGTTATTATCAAAATTTGAGGACCAAATTTTTGTTAGTGGGGGAGAATATTAAATACCGAAAATTAAGGGGGGAAATTCAAAAATTAAGGGTCTAGTTGGGATTAATCAAACTTGGAGGGCTTTATTGCAAAAGCCAAAACTATATTTAAAACCCTAAAAAAAACTTCTCCTCGTTTTAGTTTCCCCGATCTCCTTCTCTGCCACGACGTCGCAGCGAGCGACGCTGACCGCCACCGTCGCACCCTCTGCTTTCTTCTCCTTCTTCTTCGTCCTCTTCATCGCGCACGGACGAGATGCGGCGCCACATCTCTTCCCTCTCTTCCATGCGAAGGAAGCCGCCGAGCCCTAATTTCTTCTTCCTCCTCTTTGACATCGCGCCTCATGCCACCGACCCTGCTAGCTGACGTCGAGCGTCGGCCATCCTTCGTACTAGTAAGACTTAGGTCCCAATCTAATTTGGTTTTCCTTGCCATAACTCTCTGTTCTGAAATTTGAATTTTTGTGAGGGATTTGATTCTTGTTATGCTTAGTGAATAGTTTAATTTTATTTTATTTAATTGTATAAATAGTTAAATTTAGTCATTGACATAGGACCTTGACTTTAGACTCACACAGTTGATCGTGGGAGATTCTCTTCTCGTGTACGTTCTACATAAAAGGCAGGTACTTTTCCTTTGTATTTTTGTAGTTCTTTTACCTTAAATGCATGACTTATTATGTCTGAATAGGTCTGCTTGACCTTGATTTTTGTTATTGGTTATTTTAAATCGCCGTTGATACTTTTTTTGTTTGACCTTCGAGTTTAATCGAAAATTCATATTCGTACAATCCCTCGTTGATTTTTTATTCTGTAAAGTACCGCTCGTACGCGAGTACTTAGATGTTCATTAAACACCACTAGAATGGTTGGCATTAGAGACACCTTACCTAGTTATTTAGTTGCATATTCGTTGGTTTCTGGTTTGTTATTTTTGTAGTTGCATCATTGTTATTCAGTTGTTTATGCTTATTGGTATCATGTACCATACTTGCACCGTTGCATACTGACGACTGTTGGGCTTCCATATGGTTAAGCTGTCATCAATCATCTAGTTGCTTTGACACTCAACCACTTGTTGTGGTAGTTACTAGAGTGGGAGCAACCGTCCTGTTACGCCACACTCGACCACTCATGTACAGTGGATGTTGGAGTTGTAGGCAAGCAGTTGACAACCTCACCGTTATTTTCGAGGGAAATCAGAGTTGTTGGTGGCTCCCCCTTTATCTCAGGATTTTGGAGTAGTTGGCTTCCCAGCATCCTGTTCACTCAACCACATCTATCAGTGGTATTCGTTGGAGTGCGTATAGTTGTCACAACCCTACCCACTCGGGCACACAGATATGAAGTGTTGGCGGCTTGACTGGCGTCGGGGGTGACACATGTCATTGCTTCATATGAATCTATTGCATTTATGCATTTTCTTGTATTTGTAGCATTTATATGAGCTATGATTGTTGCATTTGGTTAACATGCATATATGTTTGATACTATGTTATCTCGTATGTTTCATGTTGTTTTATACATACTTAGTTGTTCCTCTATTTTCCTAGAGTCTGTACACCGTTGTATCTGTTGTTTCTATATCCATTGATGTCATGCATTTATCTACTCATATACACGTAGAGTCCGCCCGGACTCACCACCCCTGTCTCCTATTTTGGTTTTAGGTCGCAGGTAGATGCACTACTTGGAGCCAGGAGAGGATCCAGTTGCTAGTCCCACAGTATTGAGTCAGTTTGGAGATTATTTTCTTTCCGCTTTATATCCTAGTCTGGTATTTGGTTTTATGCATTTGGTATCGTCTTGAAAGATTTCCGTTTATCTATTATTTGGGTTGTTAGGCTCAATTAAGACTTATATTGGAGTTTCCTTCGTATTTGGACTTTCTATTAGCTTTATTTCCGTTAAAAGACATTAACAGTTTTGCGATGTTTAAGTTTATTTTATTTTTATCATTTTTATTGATATAAACTGCGTAGTTGTGCCTTTATTTCCTATTATGATGGTTGAGCTACTTTTTATGTTGTGAGATATATATTATTTGTCCCAACTTGTCTGCCGTACAGGGGAGATGCTGTCTGATTTTCGAGTAAGCATATGTCTCTGGGGGTGTGACAATCACACTCATGGAATAAATGATAACATCACATGCATGACATATAAAATAATATAACACATTGTAAACATGACATAAATAATGCGTACATCTAATGAACCTATATGACATACATATATGACATGACATAAATAACGTCACAGTTATCACAATTTTATTTATGAAAATAAAATATATCTAAAAATCTAATTTTTATACTTCAGGATTTCTTTAATTAAATTAGGAAACAAATTTCTAAATTTAATTACATATTTTATTTAGGAAATAATTCTTTAATCAAGAAAAACTAACTAATTAGGAAACAATTCCGTAATTTTAAATATGAAATATATAATTATAATTTCTAAATTAATTCAGAATATATCAAATTTGTATTTCTTTAAAATAATTTTAGAAACTTTTCAAAATTGAAATTTACTAACAAATTAGAAAACTTTCCAAAAATAGTTTTTTTCCTTAATAAATTCATAACCTTTACAAAATGAAAATTTCCTAAATTATTCACAAAATATTTTCAAAATTCAATTTCCTAAATTATTTGAAAATATTACAATAATAAAATTTCCTAAGAAATTGGGAAACTAGAAGCTTAACCAACCAAAAAGTTTCATCAAGAAAAACTAATATATCACGAATGACAAGAGCTTCTCATTTATACATTTTGTTGGGATTAGTCAATATCAATCCAACTGGCAATGATCTAGTATGTTATCAAGCCGATCGGAGTGAGGAGTCGACAACCACGATGATCTGGGCGACTGGAGCAGCTAACAAGCGATGTCGTAGACGTGACCAGCAATCCAGAGGAGATGGTCAAGATAAGCGTTTGATCATGCTCTAGGCGCCCGGAAAGGGACTAGGCGATCCAAGTTCGCTGAATCATCATCGACGTTGGTGAGCGAAGCGCGTTGATGACTTCGGCAGCTGGCAGTGGGGGCGCCCGAGACATGCGGGGCGCCCGCGACAAGCGGGGCGAAGCGCGTTGATGACTTCGGCAGACTTGGGTTGACCTTGGGGGCACCCTGGTCGTCCGGGGCGCCCTGCTCAGCTTCTGCCTCACTCCTTTGAGGCTCTCTAAGCTGCAAATACTCAGTCCTTTGATCCTGCATCCAGGGTTAGTCCAAATAACAATTATATTATTATTTTATACAGCCTTAGCTGTCTTGGTTCTGACTTTGGTCTCCAAAATGGAGGCCTAGGTCGAACCGACGCCTAATGTTCCCTCAAGGGGAACGCGTCCTCACCTACTCCTCTCGGGAGAGTTTACCTGGTACCAACCGGATCCTCCAGTTGGACTTTTGCCCGGCAGTCCTTCGCCAGGTCTTGAGTTACCAAGCTGCCCTTCGCTTGGTGCCTAGCTGCCCTTCGCTAGGTCTTTTCTTCTGGCAGTCCTTCGCCAGCCTAGCAGTCCTTCGCTAGGGCTTTAGCATTCTGGCGGTCCTTTGCCAGTGCCTAGCAGTCCTTTGCTAGGGCTTCTCCTGTCTGGCAGTCCTTCGCCAGTGCCTAGCCTTCCTTCGCTAGGGCTTTTCCTGTACACTCAAGAAGCTTGTTAGACAACAACTAACCTTTAACTATTGAACCCTTTTGCCAATATCAAAACACAGGTTTGACTTGGGTGCATCCTGCACCAACATCTATTGTGATGTTTAACATGAGATTTGAAAAAAAAAAATAGAGATGAAAAGTAGGGTACAATAAACTGAATTAATTTTGAAAAATAGATATTTATGCTTTTAGGTCCTAGATGTCTCACCCAGTTCTACGTGGTCAAACATGTTAACCTTATGGGTTATGTGAGACAAATATTTAAATTTGAAAAAATGGTTAATTAAACCTTAGTTTAAAAGGTTAAATTTGTTTTTTAAGAAAATTAAAATTTAGAGGGTTAAGTTTGTTCAGTTAAATTAAATTTGAATTTTAAATTTGATTTAATTGAATTAATTTGAATTTGATGTAATTGAGTTAATTAAGATTTAATTGATTTAATTAAGATTTAAATGAATTTAATTGATTTAATTAGGATTTAATTGATTTTAATTGATTTAATTAAGATTTAATTGATTTAATTAAGATTTAATTGATTTTGATTGATTTAATTAATATTTAATTGAATTTAATTGATTTAATTGGTTTTAATTGATTTAATTAAGATTTAATTGGATTTAATTGATTTAATTAAGATTTAATTGGATTTAATTGATTTAATTAAGATTTAATTGGTTGGGTTGGATTCATCTTATAGATCCTAAGCATCTCACCCATTTCTAAGTGACACAACAGGATATCCTTAACTGTTTTGTGAGATGCATTCAATTTTATCTTTAAATTTAAATTAAAAGCTATGATTTGATTGAAGCTTGTGTTAGATTCAAGTTTAACAAATGACAATTTGAAAGTAAGTTTCAATAATTGACTTCCAGGTCTTGGCGAGGCACAGAGACCTTCTTTGCCGTAGCCTTATTGGATCAACACCCTTTCCTAGACAAAGACTTTTAAAGAAATTTCATTTTCAAATTGCTTTCTGAGAAACTTTGGTCTAACTCGCTTAGGATTCGGAGAGGTAGCTTCGGCTAGTTTCACCGGAATAAAAAGACCAAATAGGGTACTCCTTACCCTACTTGACTCCTTAGTCAGGCTTCCCTAACGTACTATCATCAAACCTTATCCTAATACTAGGTTTTTCAAGTTTCAATTAAGCAGGTCCTTATCTAACCATTTCTAGTCCTAAATCTAAGCATAATAAGGTTGCAAAAGAAAATAAACAAGCAAACATACAATTAAAGCAAACAAGAAAGAAATGATCTAAGTTACATCATAATCGAAATAATACTCAGGTTTTTTAAAGTCAGCAAGGTTGGGAACTAAGTTTTCTAACATATTAGCCTTAACTAATTTATATAAATTAATTACGTTCTTTGAGGTAAATATTAGGTTTTTAAATACTGTAAATTTACCTTTTGATTCCCGGTTGGGAATCTCCCCCTTGATACTTGTCGTCTTTCTTTTTTGTTTCTTTACCATCTTGTAGTGAACATGAGCTAATCGGAATAGTTTGGTTTGATCTCCTTCTTTGTCGTCAAATTCTGAGTCTGAGTTGGACTCGGGTATTGGTTGAGGCCTCTTTTGCAGTTCTCTTGGAGTTTTCCCTGCAATAGAAACTATACCTTCCTCGACCATTGCAATATCAGCTTGATTATTTAACCTTAATTTAGAAAATGATTCAAAATTAGTTACCGATTTTGTCTCAGAAAACTCGACGTTTGACTCTGGTTCGATTTCGACGTCGGGTGTCGAATCAATCTCAGCTACTTGTTCTTGAGCTTCTAAGATCTCAACATCGGAGCTCTCTTCGTGTAGATTGATTAGCTTTTCCCACATCTCCTTGGCACAGTTGAAGGATCCGACCCGCTTCAGTTCTTCTTTGGTCAGGCCGTATTATAAAATTGTTGTTGCCCTGGCATCAGTCTCGATCTTCCTCAGAGTTGGTTCATCCAATTTGTCCCAAGTTATCGATCTTTCATCTTCTGTGGAGAATGTGAACCCCGTTTGGATGATCTGCCATATGTCCATGTGGGCCTCCAGAAGGGACTCCATTTGACTTCTCCAAAAGTTGAAGTTTTCGCCGGAGAAAAGTGGTGGACGGACACTGTTCCATTCTTGATTGGCCATTTAAAATGATAAATCTTGCACACAAAAAAAAATAGAAATGTACCAAGACTTGGTCTTGGATTAGTAGTGCGGGAGAAGGAAAAAAGTAGCCAAAAAAAATTATTTCATAAATTTCGAGGCAGAATAATAATAAAATAATAAAAATAATTTATGACAAGTTTTTGAAAATGTTGATTTTGTCAATTCTGATTAACACTGAAAAAGTAAGAATTTAATGTTTGAGAAGAAATTTGCTCGAATTAAAGTAGCACGAATTTCAAGAAAAATATTAAAATAATAAAAAAAATTATAACAAATTTTCAAAAATTGTTCGTTTTATAAATTCTGACTTGTGACGAAAAAATAAGAATTCAAAATTGAAAAAGGTGCAAGAATATTTTAAATATACCTACAGATATTATTTATTTGAAAATAAAAAGCGAGACTAATTGAGTGGTGTTGATTAACAAAAAAGAAAAGAAATAAAATGAAAAGAATTTCGTAAATCCGAAAAACTCTCAAATTGTTGGTTGCACCAAATTTGAGCTTCCCCGCTCTGATACCACTTATTGGATCGAGAGAACCGATAGAGGGGGTGAATATCGGAAAACGTTCGGATTTAGGGAAAGAGAAATTGCACAGCGGAAGATAAAAACAAACACGCGAACACAGTAATTTTTTACTTGGTTCGGAGCCTAGGTCGACTCCTACTCCAAGACCCACCGTCGTTGACCATTTACTTTGGGCAATTCTATATGAGGCGCAATAATAGTTTACAAAGATTGATTTACAAATACAGCACAGTAAACTTAACAATTAAAAAGAGGCTCTTCTTTTACCGACGTCCGATGTATGTTTTCTTTTTCGGAGCAGCGGGACGTCGTCAGCTCGAGTTGGGAGGTTTCCGGAGCGAGGCGCGAGAGCAGAAGAGCGTAGAAGCGTAGATTGAAAGTGTTACTTGAAGCTTGGGGTCGAGGGCACTTTATATAGGGCCTGGGGGCGCACGGGACGTCGGGGGCGCCCCCCACGTGGCGGTCGATCCGTCTCCAGCGCGGTCAACATCTGATCCCTTCAAAATCGGGATCAGGTTTGACCGGGGCACCCGGAGCGCTCGGGGCGCCCGCATTGACCGGGTCAAACCTTCATCCTGTTGGCTTCGCGAGGGTGTGCTTCGGCAGCTAGCACTGGGGGCGTTCGGGACGCTGGGGGCGCCCGGGAGTTGAACTGTCGACGCTTGCTTTGATTTCTTGTGTTTTGTGTTCGCCTTGGGGGCGCCCGGGACACTCCGGGTGCCTTGGTCAGCTGTTGCCTCATTCCTTTGAGACTCTCTGAGCTGCAGACACACGGTCCTTCGGTCCTGCATCCAGGGTTAGCCCAAAACACAATAAAACAATAAAATATTAGTTTATACAGCCTTAGCTGTCTTGGTTCTGACTTTGGGCTTCCAAAATGGAACCCTAGGTCGAACCGACGCCTACTGTTCCCTCGATGGGGAACGCGTCCTCACCTACTCCTCTCGGGAGAATTTACCTGATGCCAACCGTTCCTTTGGTTGGACTTTTGCCTCGCAAACTAACTAATTAGGAAACAATTCCATAATTTTAAATATGAAATATATAATTATAATTTCTAAATTAATTCAGAATATATCAAATTTGTATTTCTTTAAAATTATTTTAGAAACTTTTCAAAATTGAAATTTACTAACAAATTAGAAAACTTTCCAAAAATAGTTTTTTTCCTTAATAAATTCATAACCTTTGCAAAATGAAAATTTTCTAAATTATTCACAAAATATTTTCAAAATTCAATTTCCTAAATTATTTGAAAATATTACAATAATAAAATTTCCTAAGAAATTGGGAAACTAGAAGCTTAACCAACCAAAAAGTTTCGTCAAGAAAAACTAATATATCACGAATGACAAGAGCTTCTCATTTATACATTTTGTTGGGATTAGTTAATATCAATCCAACTGGCAATGATCTAGTATGTTATCAAGCCGATCAGAGTGAGGAGTCGACAACCACGATGATCTGGGCGACTGGAGCAGCTAACAAGCGATCGTCGTAGACATGACCAGCAATCCAGAGGAGATGGTCAAGATAAGCGTTTGATCATGCTCTAGGTGCCCGGAAAGGGACTAGGCGATCCAAGTTCGCTGAATCATCATCGACGTGGGTGATAAAGGGATTCTAGTCGACTAAAAGAGTGTCAAGTCAACGTTTGACATGACTCGGTAAAAGAAGGCTTGAAGCATTTGTTTTGGTAATTAATTCCTTCGTTCTCTCTTCTTTGTTTTGTAATCAATTCCTTTGTTCCCTCTTCTAAAGTGCTCTTGTACTCCTTGTGTTGATGTGTTGTGCTCATGCACTTCAAAGATCAATGACAACTAAGGCTTGTAATATCTTACTCTTTAAGTTGTCGTATATTCTCTTATTATAGTGCTTAAATTTTTTTATTCGTGTTAAAAGTGTTTCTCTGCCTCTAGAAATTTTCTGGAAAGGAGATTTTTATTAATAAAAATATATTATTTAAAATAAAAATCTATTTTTATTTTAATATGACTTTTGCTATTAAGTTCAAGTATTACATGTTCTGGTCTTGCCATATTAGATCTTAAGTGTTACATTAATTTTGTCTTGTATGCATATTCTGCTTGGTTAAATTAAATTTTTGTTTGTTTATTTCAGCTGACTACTTTATTTATTGGTTTAGATTTGATTACTATAAACTCATAAATTATTATAAGCTATTTAATCGCCGCCAACATAGATACGGTCCTACAACAACATTGCTATGTTCGAACCCCTCAAGCCTTTGAAGACTAGCCAGCTTCCGCTATTTGTTTGCATATTTATACCCATGATATTGGTGAGTGTTTGGATGTCTATATAAAATTCTTGGATATATTATAGATACAATCAATAATACTACATGGTACTGGCAAAATGGGCATCCAAAAACACTCTACCTCCTGAAGAATTGATGTGATGAGCTTGGATTTACCTGCATAAGAGTGTGTCTTCTTTGGTCTTGAATTAATTATTCTTATTAGAGAGTCTATTAGTGGGGTGTAATCTAATATTCTGAGTTGTTTTTATGCCAAGCGATTCCTAAGTACTTGAAAGGTAAACATACTTCCTAGAACCTGTGATATCTAAGAGGCACCTTTTGTTTGCTCATCCACGCTAGCCATATAGATATTTGATTTCATATGGTTTGCCCCTTTGGCCAATCATCTTCTCGAAATCATATAGACAATTAGCCAATTTGCCAATTGATGAAGTATCCCCTCATGCAAGTAGCAACAAGTCATCAACATAGGTCAACTGTGCTATCCTCAAGTAATCACATTCTTTCTTCCAATTTTCTTTCCAGCTCTTTGGTTGGTCACGAGATGAATAGAATGAGTTCCTTGATTCTTCTATCTTGTTTCCTCCTGAACTAGCATATTATGAAGTTCATTCACATTCCATTTGACATTCATGGTATTATAGTTCATTTGGAATTGATCATACTCAGTCGGTAATGAGTATATGATAACTTGAACAAAGAAATTCTCATCCACATTCATTCCCAAGGACTTAAATCATACTGCAATGTTCGTCATTTCAATAACATGTTGTTGCTATATGAACCATCAAACTTCATGGTAGTTAAAGTAGCCATTAATGTCCCAGCAAGAGACTTATCGGCAGTTTGGGAACACTCTCCAATAAATATTAAGCTTAGTCTTTTCAATTTTTCCCAAGCATCATTATGCTCTTTCCATCATTGCTACTAGTTTTAGTAATAGCAGTACGTTTCTCAACCTGAAGTGACAAATCAAGACCCAAAACACCAACGTGAAATTGTATTTGTTCACACCAATTAGGGAAGTTGAGACCATGAAACATGAAAATAGACAAAGCATGTGATTAAAGTGAAATAGGAATAGGCACTGCAATAATAAATATCATAATCACTTGTTAATTATAGATTCAACACCAATATTTAGTGCATACTGATGTTCATCTTTGGATAATCCAACAGTTCACAAATATTATGATGCTTAATGATTCACTATAATTTGGTAATCGAAATATTTAAGCAAAATTATTTTTTTATCATTGGATACATAAAATATCTAACATAATATGTTAATTACCACATTTTATATTCATAAACTGTAAGAGCAAATGATTAACCTTTGGGTGATCTTTAAATATCCTGTAGTTACGAATTTTAGTTACCTATAACTATAAGTCATTTCCAAGCATCACATACTTATAGGTAATAAATTTTAATTATACAATTTAAAAATTATTAACTTTATGGTAAAATCACTTTAGTGATTAACAAACTAACATAAAATGAATTTAACTAATATAACAACGACATAATATATTATGTCGTCATCATTAGTTTCAAAGTCATTGATGGGGTTGAGCACCTCATGGCTAACACGTGAACTGTAAAAGCTATATGGCGAGATCTACCGAGTCTGGACGACTCTCTTTCCTTGATTCTCGAGACCCTCTCGGGAAGGTGGATTCCTGAGACCACCTCGGGTAGACATACTCTTGAGACTGATCCAGGAGGACACCCACCCGAGATCATCTCAAGAGGTCAGGTCCCCGAGACCACCTCGGAAATTGAACGCCCGGGATGCCCCCGAGCCAAAGAACCCCGAGATCACCTCGGGGTAGCGATGCCCAAGGATCACCTAACCTCAAGTATCTGTCCCATTTCTTCGGATCTGTGAATAATTATCATTAATAATTACGGGATAATCATGACCCATGATACGCGGCCATTAAAGTCTTAATTATCGCAACGACCCAGATTTTAATGGTTGCGAGGACCGTTACAAGGATTGTCCTGTAATCGACAATTGAGGGGACGTGGAGAAGAACGTGGAGACACATGTGACTGCCGCCTCAGGTATAAAAGGTACTCCAACCCCCCAGGTAAAAGGGTTACGCTCATTCGTATTCATACTTCTCCTTATTTTCTTCCATTTGAAAGACTCTCGTACTGACTTGAGCGTCGGAGTGGGCTCCGCCAGACAACCTTCGGCGTGTTCCCCTTAATGCTCGTGTTAATTTCGCAGGGTGGGAGCTCTTCCTCTCTCATCACCACCCTCGTGTGCTGAACTCTGGTGACTGGTCGTCGACGTCGATTCCTTCCGAAACAAGTTTGGTGTCGTCTGTGGGAATATATTAAAGCACCAGAAGGAGCACCGATGGCAGAGCCGAAGGGACAATCCATCGTTCTAACAAAAGAGGAATTAGATTGCCTGGTGGCCAACGCTGTCAAAGTGGCGCTCGAACAACACCAAATCGAGTAGACCGCCTCACGGCGAGGAGCTTCTGTGCAAGAGGAGATCCCCAGAATCTCCACTTCTCATCCCCAACAACGGAGATCTGTCTCACCACCGCGGACACACACCGAAGCAGTCTTGGTCCCCAACATCATCATACATCATCAATATTACTGAGTTAATGAAAATAGAAATTCTGGTGAGCTATACACTTTGGCCAACACACACACACGACATATATAATGACGATGGCAAACGACTATCCCTCTGACAACAGAACATAATCTTAATTGAAATATGGTTCATGAATTATAACATAAACGAATGAAAAATAATGAGTTCTTAAACCATCAACTGATACCACATCTAGGCTTTATAAAATTCATAACAAAACTCGATGAATTTAGGCATGGATCATAGAACATCATGTTAATCGCACCCCAATTCATATCTGATAAAATTAAACTACTAATCTCGAGTAGCTATAAATTTCTCTTTGTACAAGAATGAAGAAATGATTTCTCTCTCTTGCTTTTTCTTAATTCACAAAGTTATTTTTCTTGATCGATAGATAATGAATTCTATATTCCAATACTATATGGAGAGAGATGGCTGATTCTGATAACTTCTTTCAGATAACTAGATGTTCTATCATGTGTAGGCACCTTTTCAAATTGATCAACATTATCAGATAAACATTATATATTTAAATCATAAATTATATATTAGCCCTTAATTAAATATCAAATTATTGTGGCATGTGGGAAAAAAAATAAAAGTAGCTACCATCAACAATATGCCTCGATGCTCCTTATCCTTCAATTCTTCGAATTTCTCATACTATCCTTATTTGATCGCCAAGGAACCTCAAGCCACTAAGTCAACCAACATGACTATGCCAACTCAAGCACCATAAATTAGTCCGGCACTATCTTAATGTTTTTCTTATTCTGCGGTCGCTTAGACACCTTATGCAATCTTTTTCAAACGCCATTGCACTTCCAAGTCATTGAACGTGTAGCCATTATAAAGCCAAGCCATCATCAACACTTGACCTCATCAAGTCACCAACTCTATGAGCTTAATATGTGTCCTGCCAAGTTTTTGCTCAACTTCAAACGCATATGAAACACATATATGAGGCCTAACTTAATCTCTTTCAAATATCAAAATCCAAGTTCGAATCTAATCTCTTAGTATATGAATATACAATTGTCCCAATAATGTCTTTTTTACAAATCAAGTTAGGTTAGTTGAGCAAGCTAGACAAAATTGTCATCGTGCTACGTGGTTAAAAAGACTAGTCATGCTATGTTCGATTGACTATATATGTGCAAGACCATTCTAGAATGCCAATTGAGTTAAGCAGAGCTGACCCTAAACTTTGAAGGGTCTAGTGAAAAAAAAATGAAGAGCTTATTCATATAAAAAAAATTGGGTACGTGTGCATGTTTTTATTTCTTTTTGGCATGTTTGCAAACAAAGACCATAATATTTTAGAATTTATAATTAGGATCTTTTTAATTTAATTTTTTAGTTGACACAAGATATTCAGTTATTCGAACCAAATAATTCTGAGGTTGACTGATCCGGCTAAATGGAAAATTTCCACCGACCACAAGGACAAGTTATCTATGAAAATCTTAATCAAACTAGGCAAGTAAAAAAAGCTATAGGAATGTCGAATAAATAAGGTACATTGGATATACCATATAAACATTTACATTGATTGATTAAATCATGTTCAAACATATAATTGCAACTCAAATTGTATTTTAAAAGGTACAAATACAATAATTAAATTTGACACATTTAACTTTCGGCAATTTACCAAAAGGCGTACCTAAGAATTGGTATTTACCAAAAGACGTACCATGATTTCATTTTCACCAAAGGGCGCACTTATTTTAGTGAACTTCCTCTTATACCCCTCCTGCTATGTACTGTCATCTCTTTCTCACTAAGTAACAAATTCCGAGACGTCTGCACATGCAACGTGACTTAATTACTGACTATTATTTTAAAATAATATATTATGAAATCGGCGCTAAATTAAAAAACGTAAGGTAAAAATTGAAAAAATATTTCACCTAAAAATTTTCTCATCCAACGTGATTTAAAAATATAAATAAATGATTTTTATATTTGATTAATAAAATTAATAAATTAAATAATATTTAATAAATATATTAATGTAAAAAAAATTTTGAAAAAAATTGACCGTGGGCCTGAAACAAAAATATTTCAGGCCCAGCGTGGGCCTCAAATTTTTTATTTCAGGCCCAGCGTGGGCCTCAAATTATTTATTTCAGGCCCACGTTGGGCCTGAAATCTTTTGATTCAGGCCCGACGTGGACTCAAATTTTTTTCTATTTTAAAAATATATTAATATATAAAAAAACGTATCAAAATACTTAATTTCAGATTCAAACGTAGGGCCTGAAGTCATCTCAGGAGGGTCTGAAGTCAAATAACTTCATATCCTATAAATAATTAATTTAATAAATAATAATTAAATATAAAAAATATTTTTAAAATTAAAAAAATTTCAATACCCTTGGGGCCTGAAGTCTGATGACTTCAGGCCCTCCATAATTAAATATAAAAAATATAAAAAAATTTATAAAAAAGTTTAATATATAATTATATATTATTTATAATTTTTATTAAAAGTATAATATATAATTACATAATAATAAAATATTATTATAATGAAATCTAGATATGGAAGGTCCATCAGTGGGTTTTGGTCAAAACCCACTGATATTTCTAAACTACTCCTATTTCATTGGTGATATCTAATATATAGATGTTTGGACACCTAAAGCATCATCTCCTACCTCTACCCTCTCTATTCATATGGAGTTTTCATAAATGCAGATATGATAGGTCCATCAGTGAGTTTTGGTCAAAACCCACTGATATGACTAAGTTACTCCTATTGCATTGGTGATATCTAATATATAGATGGTTTGACACCTAAAACATCATCTCCTACCTCTACCCTCTCTATTTATATGGAATTTTCAGAAATCCAGATATGGGAGGTCCATCAGTGAGTTTTGGTCAAAACTCACTGATATTTCTAAACTACTCCTATTTCATTGGTGATATCTAATATATAGATGTTTGGACACCTAAAACATCATCTCCTACCTCTACCCTCTCTATTCATATGAAGTTTTAGAAATCAGAAATGGGAGGTCCATAAGTGAGTTTTGGTCAAAATTCACTGATATTTCTAAACTACTCCTATTTCATTGGTGATATCTAATATATAGATGTTTGGACACCTAAAACATCATCTCCTACCTCTACCCTCTCTATTCATATGGAGTTTTCAGAAATCCAGATATGGGAGGTCCATCAGTGGGTTTTGGTCAAAACCCACTGATATGGGAGGTCCATCAGTGAGTTTTGGTAAAGACTTAGCTCAGGAATTATTTTCAATGAAAGACTAGGTGAAGCAGCCTATATCCTAGGCATCAAGATCTATAGAGATAGGTCTAAGAGATTGCTTGGCTTAAGTTAGAGTACATATGTTGACAAGGTGCTTAATCATTTTGCCATGCAAAATTCCAAGAAGGGATTTCTGCCAATGTCACATGGTGTGAGTCTTTCAAAGACTCAATGTCCCTCTTTTAAAGAGGAGAGAGACCGTATGGATCAGATCCCTTATGCATCCGCTATAGGGTCTATCATGTACGCCATGCTTTGTACTCGTCCAGATGTCTCGTATGCCTTGAGCATGACGAGCAGGTACTAGTCAGATCCAGGTGAAAGTCACTGGATAGCTGTCAAGAATATTCTTAAGTACTTACGAAGGACTAAAGAATATTTCTTGATATTTGGAGGCGATGAGGAGCTAGCTGTAAAGGGTTACAGTGATGCAAGCTTCCAAACAGACAGGGATGACTTTAGATCGCAGTCAGGGTATGTGTTTTGTCTGAATGGTGGCGCTGTGAGCTGGAAGAGTTCGAAGCAGGACACAGTCGCAGATTCTACAACAGAGGCAGAGTATATTGCCGCATCAGAGGTGGCAAAAGAGGCTGTTTGGATCCGGAAGTTCATTACAGAGCTTGGTGTGGTTCCTAGCAAAGCAGACCCGATAGATCTTTATTGTGACAACAATAGGGCTATTGCGCAGGCTAAGGAACCTCGTTCACATCAGCAGACCAAACACATACTACGGCGCTTCCATCTCATTCGAGAGATCATCGATAGAGGAGATGTGAGGATATGCAGAGTACACACTGATTCTAATATCGCAGATCCTTTGACCAAGGCTTTGGCATAAAAGAAGCATGATGGTCATACCAGGTCACTGGGTATTAGATACTACAGTGATTGGCACTAGTGCTAGTGGGTGATTGTTAGTAGAAGCCCTAGGGCCAATCATATGATGATTGACTAGGGACATTTTGTATCATATTCTATTATTAATAAAGGCATGTTTGGTTATTATACTTAATTTGTATTCTGTGTCGAATGACTAAGTATAATAATGCCCTTGTGTAGTATGTTCCTATCGACATTATATCGATTGGTTGAATCGATAGTGAGATAATGTAGAGAACACTACACTAAACTATTCCTAGTCAAGCATCAATTATTCGGGGGCAATATTGATGCCTGGAGACTAGCATGTAGGTCAACTGATGGCTTGAGCTCACAAGTCATGGATATGTGATATCAAGTTGACACATGAGTATACATTGGAGAATGTGTACTGAATAACCCGCCATGAAAATTTTCGTAGATTGTCATATGAGTGTCATAACTTTCTCATGTGACTATTGGTATGAATAGTCCTTAGACCTGAAGTCACTACGGTTCCCTACATAAGGAGTTATATACTTTGGTATCGTCAAACGTCACCCGTAACAGGGTAGACTATAAAGGCGATCACTGGGTATGTAATGAGTTATGCGGAGGGATATGAGTGATGTATATGGGATCAATCCCTCCCATATGACGGGAGTGATATCTGTGGGCCCCTTGATCGAGTAGGACTACTGAAACGCATGGTCATGCTCAAATGAGTCAATATGAGATATTGAGCTCATTTGTTTGAGTGAGTCTACTCGGGGATCAAGAAACACAAGATTGATTCAGGATGACACGGTCTATGCCTCATTGGTCAATCTAGATATCAAGGATAGAAGGACAAGGTCATACACTATCATAGTCACGGAGGTTTAGTCGGATCTCGCCTTTTCTTGTTACTTGGGAAGCAATGATGTATTGCTAGATGTCGCTCATTGCTTATGTGTCTAAGTTGTTAGGCGCATTGCCAACGTCGCAAGAACCTATTGGGTCACACACTAAGGATGCAATGCTTCGGGAATTCTGTTCGGCAGATAGGGGCCCGAGTTGGGAACTCGGGAGGCCCGAGTTGGGAACTCGGGAGGCCCGAGCCCGAGTTGGGAACTCGGGAGATCTGAGCTCGAGTTGGGAACTCGGGAGCGCAGGTTGGGAGCTCGGCACTCGGCAGACTGAGCTGGGAGCTCGACAGACTATGTCGGGAGCTCGACACTCGACAGACTGAGCTGGGAGCTCAGCAGACTAAGTCGGAGGCTCGGCACTCGGCGTACTAGGCTGGGAACTCGACAGACTGGGTCGGCACTCGGCAGTCGGTGCTCGGCACTCGGGAGACTTGGTTGGGAGACCGAGTCGGAAGCCCGAGAGGCCCGGTCGGATTTGCATGCAGGAAAGAGAAAAAGTCTCTCTTCATTGGATGAAGAGAAGATGAAGAGTCACATGGAAAGATATGCTCTTTATTGGCTTTAATGAAGGGAAGGCAAAGAGACAAATTGTAAAGCCCAAAAATTTCCTCAAATAATTTTAGAAATATCTTAGAATTTATTCCGAATTTATGGATATTTTTATAGAATTTTTCCATAAACGAAAGTGGCAAAAAGGGATAAAAAGAAAAAAAAACGCGTAAGTGGGATTTGTTCCCTAAACCTACGATTTGAGAGTGGAGTGGACTTACCAAGAGAGCAATTTGGTTTTGTTGTAATAGTTTAAGAGAAACAATAGATAAGCTAGAATTAGTTAAATTCGCCCCATAAGTATAAAAGAGGGAGTTACGAGTTTTAGGTTAATTTTCTCCCAACCCAGCGACGCCGACGCCCTCCCTCACGCCCGCGACCTCTCCTCTCGCCCTCTCTCCCGTGCGCACGAACCAAGGGAAGATCCAGAGGATTTAAGAAGGAGGCTACGTTAGGGAATCTCTCCGAGGAAGAATTCTCTGTTAGAAGCTCTCCGAAACTCTAAGGATCGTTCCTTTTTCCAAAAACCTACGCTTTAAATCGTAAGAACAAGCGCAGGATGTAAGTATCCCCACCTGCAGTATAAGTAGTTTCGGTTGATTTTTCATATGCCTTATTTCCTTGTATGTATGTTTTACCATTAGAAATCGTAAATTATGAACAAGCACGCAAATTAGGTGTTTGTTAAAATGTTCAGTTCAGTTAATGCTATAGAAAGCATTAAAGAATAGAAATTCTTGCTCCAGTTTATGATTGGGACCAAGGCCCAACGGGATGGGCTCCTAGTTGCCCCTAGGTTTAGATAACCTAGTAAAAGTAAGAATCAGAAAAGGAAAGAAAAGTATAAAAGACTTTTTATTTTCAGTTGCATTGTACCGGACTTCGGTCCAGGGATAGGCTCCAATTGCCTCTAGGTTTAGATAACCTAGTATGGGATGGGCTCCTAGTTGCCCCTAGGTTTAGATAACCTAGTAGAACCCTAATGTATTCGGGATTTGCTACCTCAGGTTTATTAGGGATGCGTGCACAGTTGGTACATTGCCGGGCCCACAGCAGTTGATTATTACTTTCACCTATTATATGTATTTAGTTTTCAGAAATTCATATCAGCATGTGGTGAATTTAATAATTTGTTTTGTGTTAGTTAGTTTCAGTTCCAGTTCAGATATGTATGTCATGCTATAACTTACTTTTCAGTTTTAGTTTAGTATGTGTAATGTCTCAGTTATATGCCATGACGTTCTATGATATGTATTTTAGCATGAGCCTAGCATGATTACTTATGGATATGAGCATGTATTTGCATAGCATGTTTTACAAAAGCATAATTCGAGTTTTTATAGTTTTGTGAGGCTAGATGGTACTTACTAAGCTTTATGCTTATTAGTTTGCATTTCCTTATACTGCAGATACAGGTAAAGGAAAGCACTAGTAGCGGAGGCAGCGGGCTTGATGCAAAGTGTGTATAATGGTGGAGTTGGAATAAAAGTCTTCGGAACTTGCAAAGCATAGAAATAGTCTTTATTATGTTTCTTTTAGATTTTCCGCAATAGGTTATGTGAACCATGTATGAACTTAATTAGACTCGTTATTTGTGGTGCCTAGTATGTTAAAGTAGTTTATTTACTTGTGTTAATACTTGCTTAGCGAATGTTGAATGATATGAGTTACTACTTGCAATATGGTAATTTAGATCCATGCTTAAGCTTTAGTGATAAGAACTTGATATTTTTGATTTACATGCTAAATACATAGGATATGCTTGTTTTAAGATATATGCACCATATAGAATGATATGTAGTAGCTAAGAATGCCCTTAGATATGAATAATGAATGGTTTCAATAAGAAGTTGATACAAACTTGGCACGTTTATGTTTATGCTTTTACATGTCGTTTTTATGATTTCTAAGTTGCTATACATGCTAGAAACCCTCCAAAAATATGTAATAAATGCCTTAGAATAGTCGTGGAACTTTATTTATGCCATTATGTTTGTTAGATATGATTTTGGTACATTGTGGCTCAAGGTTGATACATTCTAGAAATCTGAAAACTAAAATTTCAGAACTACTAGTCAACTAGGAAAATACCAGTCGACTGGTATCGGGCACAGAACCATTCTGTGGCCCGACCAGTCGACTGGCATATAGAAGTCGACTGGTACTGTGTAAAATAAAGGTGGTGTAGAGCAGCTGGATAGTGCTTTAGCCATGCAACCCAGAGGTTGGGGGATCAAATCTTGCCAAGATAATAAAATAAAAGTTTTTCTTTACTTTGGGCAAATTAGTACTTTAAGCATGTTTATGAATTTTTAGTTCAGTAAATAGCGAAATAAGAATTTTCGAAATTCTCCCAGTTGGTTTAGCATTTTTAGAAATCATTAATTAGTCAGTTAGTTAGTAGCGATCCGCCTTAAAGCTTAGTACCAGAAGGCGGGTCGTTACACAAATGATTCTTGGTATTCATGGGATGAATATAAAAGGGGTCAAGTCATTTTCGAATGGTAACGAAGTGTGCTTTCTTCTTCCCTTCTTCTCTTCTTCCTCTCCTCCCTCTTGGCCGAAACCTTACAGAAAGGTTCTTGGTGTTTTCGAGCTACCTCAAGTTGCTAGCACAACTAAGGTAGTTCTCCCGAAGTTGAGAGATTGTGTCCGTGTGGATACAAATAGAGGCACGGACGTTTGAACGTGCAAAAGATCCGGCGCATCTTGGACGAGCGGGATAAACGAAGGGCACGCTTCAAAGGTATAAATAGAAGATAAATCTATTAGATAGATAACTTTGTACGAGTTTTCTTTCGTTTGGATCGCTCATGGGTTCTTGTTTCCGCTGCGTTTTTATTGTGATGTGCCGGGAGAACCCAACAACAAGGACACTGGTGAAGGTGGAGCTGTGAAGGTTAGCAAAGAGTCTCTTGATGTGATTAAGGGACTAAGGAGAACCGCCAGTTTATATGTTCTGTAGGGATTCACAGTAATTGGTGATGTTGCTATCGCAAGTTTGCCTATGTCTGATTCTAATGTTACAAGGCTTTGGCATATGCGTTTGGGTCATATGAGTGAGAATGACAAGGTTGAATTGATCAAAAGTGGACTCCTTGATGGTCAAAGTATTACAAAGCTAAAGTTCTGCGAGCACTGTGCTTTTGGCAAGCAGAAAAGAGTCAAGTTCTCAGTTGACATTCATAACACAAAAGGTATGCTAGACTACATTTACTCTGATTTGTGGGGGCCTTCTAGAGTACCATCTAAAGGTGGTGCGTTCTATATGTTGACTATTATTGATGATTTTTCAAGAAAAGTTTAGGCTTTCTTTTTAAAACATAAGAGTGATGTTTTTACTACCTTTAAGGAGTGGAAGGACATGATTGAGAAGCAGACAAGGAGGCAATTGAAGCATCTTCGAACTGATAACAGATTAGAGTTTTGTTCTGATGAGTTTAATGTCTTATGCAGAGCTGAAGATATTGTGAGGCATCATACAGTTCGGCATACTCCTCAATAGAATGGTGTAGCAAAGAGGATGAATAGGACATTGATGGAGAAGGTGCGTTGTATGCTCCTTAATGCTGGGCTACCGAAGTTTTTCTGGGCAGAAGCCGCTGTGTATGCCTGTTATCTTGTCAATCGCTCTCCATCAACTGCTATTGAAAGGAAAACTCCATAAGAGGTATGGTCTGGTACATCCTACTAGTTATTCTGATTTGAGAATTTTTGGATGCCCTGCGTATGCTCATGTTGATAATGGGAAGTTGGAGCCTCGTTTGGTGAAGTGCATATTTATAGGCTTTAGACAAGGAGTGAAGGGATACAAACTTTGGTGGCCAGAGACCGGGAAAGTCATCATCAGTAGAGATGTTGTCATTGATGAGACTAGCATGCTTCAGGGTCTCCATCTAAAACTCCTTCGAGGAAGATAAGCAGAAGACAAGCACACAGGTGGAGATTGAGATTGGGTCGATATCTACAGAGACTACTCCAGAGCCTATTTTAGATTGTGTGGATGGAATGAGCTCATCACAAGCACCTTCACAATATTCCATTGCGAAAGATAGGCCTCGGACAGAAATTAGACGACCTCAGAGATATGCAGAGGCTGATTTGGTCGCTTATGCTTTAAACGTGGCTGAGGAGATTGATTCCGGTGAAGAACCTAAGACGTATTCAGAAGCAATTAGCTACGATAATTCTGGTAAGTGGATAATTGCTATGCAGGAGGAGATGGAGTCACTTGGTAAGAACGACACATGAGACTTGGTGAAATTACCTAAGGGTAAGAAGGTTGTTCGCTGCAAGTGAGTATTTAAAAGAAATGAGGGCATACCGGGAGTTGAAGAAGCCAGGTACAAAGCCAGACTAGCTGCCAAGGGCTTCAGTCAGATTCCAGGAGTAGACTTCACATATGTATTTTCCCCAATTGTAAAGCATAGTACGATTCGAGCCATCCTTGGTATTGTGGTCATGCATAGCTTTGAGTTGCAGCAGCTGGATTTGAAGGCAGCATTCTTGCATGGCGTACTTGAGGAAGATATCAGCAACTAGAAGGTTTTGAAGTCTCAGGAAAAGAGGATTATATATGCTTGCTGAAAAATCCCTTTATGGTCTGAAGCAGTCACTTAGGTAATGGTATAAAAGGTTTGATTCGTTTATGATCACTCATGATTTCAGAAGAATCAGCTATGACAGTTGTGCCTACTTTAAGAAGATTGATGATGGATCGTTTGTTTATCTGCTCTTATATGTTGATGATAAGTTGATTGCGGCCAATAATAAGGAAGAGATAAGAAAGGTCAAAGTCCAACTATGTAAAGAATTCGAGATGAAAGATTTGGGAGCTGCAAAGAAAATACTTGAGATGGAGATTCTGAGAGACAGAAAGGCAAGTAAATTATATCTAAGTCAGAAAGGGTATATTGAGAAAGTACTTCATCGGTTTAATATACATTCTGTCAAGTCTATTAGTACTCCATTAGCTGCACACTTTAGACTTTCAGCTGATTTATGCCCGCAGTCAGATGATGAGCTTGATTATATGTCATGGGTTCCATATTCTAGTGTAGTGGGATCTCTCATGTATGCTATGGTTTGTATACGCCCAGATTTATCACATGCAGTGAGTGCAGTTAGTAGATACATGACAAATCCTGGTAAAGAGAATTGGAAGGCAATTCAGTGGATTTTTAGATTCTTACGAGGGACTTCTGATATTTGTTTGCATTTTGGAAGTAATAGAGATGCAGTTATTGGATATGTTGATTCTGACTTTGCTGGTAACCTTGATAAAAGAAGATCACTTACGGGCTACGTGTTCACTGTTGGTGGTTGTGCTATCAGTTGGAAAGCTATTTTGTAGAATACAGTTGCATTGTCCACTACAGAGACTGAATATATGGCTATTTCAGAAGCTTGTAAGGAAGATATTTGGTTGAAACGACTCTTCAATGAGCTTAGTGAAGACTTGCAGATTACTACAGTCTTTTATGACAGTCAGAGTGACATTTTTCTCATGAAGGATCAGATGTTTTATGAGAGGACAAAGCACATTGATGTGAGGTATCACTTTATACGTGATGTTATTGCTCGTGGTGATATTATTGTGAGGAAGGTCAGTACTCATGATAATCCTGCTGATATGATGACTAAGTCACTCGCTATAGCCAAGTTTAAGCATTGCTTGGATTTGGTTGGTGCTAGATGCTGAGATTTGCCTGTGGGGCTTTTGTGGAAGAGGTGGAGAGTGCACTTTTGAAGATTTGTGGAATTCGCGTCAAGGTGGAGATTGTTAGAGTTTGGTGACCCGAATTTAGTTTAATCCGGCCCAAAAAGATTGCGGTGCGACATATATGGTGAAAAATAAATTATGAAGAAAAAAATTTGGGCTCTGTATGGATCGTTCCCTATTTAAAGGGCTTATTATTAGGGTTTTGTATTATGATTAAGGTTTTGAGCCACCGACTTTGTATTCCACCATTCATAGTGATTTTTTCTCCTCTGCCCGTGGTTTTTTCCCGTCAAGGGATTTCCACGTAAATCTTGTGTGTTTTCTATTGTTTTTATTGTCATTTTTCGTCTTAATCTCGTAACAATCTCCTTTGCTGTAGGCAGAGAAGCCTCTTATAGATTCTTTAAAGCTCAGAAAAAACTAGGAAAGGAAATTACAATTGTTGTGTTACAATCCTAGCTTTAGGGGACTATTTATAGCCCCTGATAAACTTTATCCATTGCTGACGTGGCACTCCTGGATGGTTGTATTCGTTGGGGGCACCTGAGTTGGGTCAACTTTTATTCGAGTCACAACGGATGAGAAAATGGCTAGTTTCTAGATAACTCATACTAACTCGGGAGCCTGGGACAACCCTAGGTGCATAAAGTCCAAGCGCTTGTGACAGCCCCGGGCGCCTAGAGTTCGAAAGCCTGGGAGAGTCCCGGGCGCCTGGTTACTGGTCAACCTCGGTTGACCAAGTCTTAGCTCTTTGGGTGATTCTGTGACTATTTGGAGTTGAGCTCACCCGAATTCAACTCCGATCTTTTCCTCGAACGACCTTCCTCCCTAGCTTCTCATCCCTCAGACGTCATGCACACCCTTCTCGTCCACCGGTGTACTCTTCTCCAATCTTTGCGTCCCCCAAATGCACCTAGCCTATTGGATCCCTTCCCTATGCCATCCTTCTCATCTGTTGCATTTTTCACTCGATTTCTTACACTTTTAAGCTCCTGCACACTTATGCTCTATTTACCTAAAGGAGTGGATGATTGATGGATCAAACAAACTTAAGGGAATTGATAGGAAAAGAAATCTCTTCCTTTGCGTGCTTGTTTATCTTGATTGAGGAAGGTGGGTACATGCGGCATAATTTTATTAATAACAAAGGGCATATGCACAATTTTTTTTGATATATGGTATAATTTTATGAGTTAAAAAGGGTGCATGTGTTAATTTTTTTTGTATATGATGTAATTTTGTAAATGAAAAGGGGTATATGCGTCATTTTTTTATCCATTCATTACTTTCCACCGGATTTTAAGATAATCAATTTTGACTCCAAAACTATCCGCGGATGGATTATATTTATCTTCCCTTTTTAAATTTTAATAAAGTAAACAATCAAAAGATTTTCACTGCGAAAACTTTTTCTTAATTTTATTTTCCGCTCTCCTAAGTAAACAAAGCATTAGACACAAGGATCAAACCATAAAGAACCTAACTTGACTTGGTTGATCATATCAAAACTCACATGTGGTACTTACAATCTCTTCTTTTTTAGTGAGCATCAACCCAAGTTAAGTTAATGTAAATCAAACTAGAAAATAACATTGTTTATGAAAAATAATAAAACAGATTATGTAATGAAGTACATAAAATATTACAATAATAAAATTTCAAATTAACTTCCCCTTAACATAACCCTTAAAGTTCTCCCCCTTTGATCACATAAAAAAAATGAGTTTGACAAAAACTCAAAGATATTTTTTTTAAAAAAATAGTAAGCAAGAATTTGAAAATTTTCTAAGAGGTAAAAATGTTTTTTGGAGAAATATTCATAGAAAATTATTTTTCAATTAGAAAATTCGAAAATCTTTTTGTCTATGTATCAAAACTATTAATCAGATCATGAAAAAAATTTTATAATAAAATAAATTTTCTAAGTATAAGAAAAATAACATATATTATAGAACTAAAAGTTTTTGGAAAATAATTTTTAAGATAAGATTTCGACTACAAAAGCTGTTGATAGTTTAATATAGCGTGTCATTCTCGAAAAATCAACATTTCAAAAATAATTTTCTAAGTATTTATAAAATTAAAAATTTATTTTTGATAAAAAAATTCATAAATATTATCTAATAGTCGAAAAAATTCTAAATATTTTATGTGAATAGATATTAATTGTGTTTATCATAGAAAATTTTGAAAATAAATTAAATCCAAAAATAATTCATCGATTGAATTTTTTAAATAAGCAAAAAAAAGTTCAATGCAATTTAATTAATCGATCTTAACTACCAAGTATGCATAAAATAATCTAACAATTTAAAACAGATTAGGCGATTCAATATAAATCTTTATCTACCAGATTTATCAAAAATTTAGGTGGAATGTAATTCTTGGACACTTTTATAATTTAGCACATGTGATTTCTCAAATACCAATTAAGCCTTCCAAAATATTTAACTTTAAAATTTTGAAAAAAAATTCAATATCTACATGCATAATTATTTTCTAATTTTTCTATTTTTAGCTTTAATTTTTAATTTTTAATTTATCATATAGCTCTAATGGACATACAGATGCTAATTTTCATTTTAGATCTATATTTTTTGTTTTTAATTTGTACAATATCTAGTCATTTATTTGATTCCATGATATAATTGATCAGGAGGTAATAGATATACCTCTCTTACCATATCATGTTTAAAGTTGGAAGTTCTCCCTTCATCGTTGCTTTCTACTGATGTGACTCCCCCTTCATTGATGCCCTGTTCATCCGATTCTTGATGATTTGAAGTGCAAGTCCAACATAAGCCTTGATCATGAAATCTTCTGATGACGACTCAAGGAGGTAAAGATTAAGTAAATCAAGGGAGTTAGCATTGCTTTCATTATTATTATTTTTGTTTATCCTTTTCTTATACTTTAGTTAACATTTTGTAGACAAATTAAATCCAAGAGAATCTATTCATCTCCCCCCCCCCCTAGCTAGACGCAAAGGTCGTAACAAAAGCTACCATCAACACTATGCCTCGATGCTCCTTATCCTTCAATTCTTCGAATTTCTCATACTATCCTTATTCGATTGCCAAGGAACCTCAAGCGACAATGGCGAAGGAACCTCAAGCCACTATGTCAACCAGCATGACTGTGCCAACTTAAGCTCGATGAATTAGTCCAACACTATCTCAATGTTTTTCTTATTCTACGGTCCCTTAGACACCTTATGCAATCTTTTTCAAACTCCATTGCACTTCTAAGTCATTGAACGTGTAGCCTTTATCAATCCAAGCTATCATCAACACTTGACCTCATCAAGTCACAAAGTCTATGGTCTTAATATGTGTCCTGCCAAGTTTTTGCTCAACTTCAAACGCATATGAAACACATATATGAGGCCTAACTTAAACTCTTTATTAAAATATCAAAATCCAAGTTCGAATCTAATCACTTAGTATATGAATGTACAATTGCCCCATAATCTTTTTTACAAATCAAGATAGGTATGTCGAGCAAGCTAGATAGAATTCTCATAGTGCTACGTGGTTAAAAAGACTAGTCCTGCCAAGTTCGATTGACTATTTATGTGCAAGACCATTCAAGAAATTCAATTGAGTTAAGCAGAGCTGACCCTACACTTTGAAGTGGTTAGTGTAAAAAAATGAAGAGCTTATTCATATCAAAACAATAGGGTACGTGTACATGTTTTTATTTCTTTTTGGCACGTTTACAAACAAAGTCCATAATATTTTAGAATTTATAATTAGGATCTTTTTAATTTAATTTTTTAGTTGACACAAGATATTTAGTTATTCGAACCAAATAATTCTAAGGTTGACTAATCCGGTTATATGGAAAATTTCCACCGACCACAAGGATAAGTTATCTATGAAAATCTTAATCGAACTAGGCAAGTAAAAAAAGCTATAGGAATGTCGAATAAATAAGGTACATTGGATATACCATATAAACATTTACATTGATTGATTAAATCATGTTCAAACATATAATTGCAAATCAAATTGTATTTTAAAAGGTACAAATACGATAATTAAATTTAACACATTTATCTTTCTTAGATGATTAAACCTTGATTTCAAACAAAGTCTCATATTATAATTATTCTAATAAAATCTCATATCATCATCATTATTATTGAAATAAAATAAATGATTACATGACAAATTACTTTATTAAGTAAGTCTATTTTGTTGGTTATAATAACCTATGCATAGGGACGATATTGATAAAACATTAAAACACACACGTCTCCTATCTAATTATTGTTATCCATCCAGAACTGAGCTTGAAGTCGATCAACGGTCTTTTGATCTACTTGGAATGCCTTAGCGAGAACTTCATCTGATATGGAAGGTTTTGAGCCAAAAACTGCATTTGCAATAGTTATGGTACCGGGGTTTTGGCTACTTAGAGCAGCGATTGCAACAGCTCTTGTATGTCCACGGTTGGATTGGAAGTGGACAAGGCCTTGAGGGAACACAAACACATCACCCTTTTTCAGAATCTTGGTGAAAAGGCGGTTGGTTTGGCCGATGTTGGATGTCACAAAGCCAACATAGAGCTCTCCTTCTAGCACGGTGAGGATCTCAGTGGCGCGAGGGTGAGTGTGGGGTGGGTTGATGCCGCGAGGGGCGAAGTCGATGCGAGCCATGGAGATGCCGAGGGTGTTGAGACCAGGAATTGTGTTCACATTGACTGCACGGACGTTGGAGCCTAGCTTGTTGATGGTGTTGCCGGGCTTGTCGAGGCCATACGTGAAGAAGTCTTCGGCTTTCACGTCATCCATGCTCTTGCAAACGAATCCATTGACAAGCACTGTTAATCAAGGACCGACGAATAAAATTTAGACAAGCCGCTCGATTGAAAGATTGTCAACTAAATTAAGTTAATTATCAAGCTAAGGGAGAAGAAGTTATAATAAATTAAACCTTTGGAGCTGTTATCGGCGACGCAAAAGTCTTGAAGTGGACTAGGATCAGATGTGGATACCACACGAGAGGTAGCCAAAGCAAGGAGAGCAGCAACAATCAGAAGAATTTTAGCTGTCATCTTAGCTAAATAATTTGCTTAGGAGAGCAAGGAGATTAATTAAGTTGAAAATAATAAAAGAGTAGAAACAGTTGCGATGGCTATGATATACAGAATAGGTTAGAGGAAAGGGATATATATATATAGCTAGACTATCACGGAGACATGCATATATACATAGCTAGGGGAGAAGATCTAGAAGGTTTGAAAAAATCTTGCCTTGACTTGTTATAAATATTGTATGGTTCAAAGATGAACATTAATTAATAGGCACGTGGATTAGTAAAGTACGTACAAGCCAATCAAATAATTAATTAATACGATAAAGGCTTTGTGTTGCCCATTCTAATTTGCTAGCTTCAATGTTGGCCAAGGAAACTAGCTAATTAATATATATAAAAGAAAAGACGCGGAGGACTAAGTCAATTAGCTTTGTGCAATACGTCTTGTCTTGTATTTGGTAGCAACATGGTCAAAGTCTCAGGCGAAAATTTTTAATTGGTCAAGTAATTAATAAGATAAGACCAAGTAGTAATTAGGATCTGATTATTAAGGAGCAGGTGAAGACCGAGCATGTCATGCGCGCTTTTACCATTTCGTAATCTCTCTTCTCAAGCACGCACGGTACCAAACGAAATGAAGAATGTTTCAAGCCTATTTCTTCTCTATATAAACCTATTCAGGCATGCATTGCATTCACCACCAGAATTGCTTGCTTGCTTGCTTACTTGCTTGCTTGCTACACAATTAATTAATCAAAGATGATCGACATGGCAGCTGTTAAACTGCTCCTCGTCGGACTCCTCGCTTTGGCTTCCGCTCTCGCTGTATTGGCTTCAGATCCTAGTCCCCTTCAGGACTTCTGCGTGAAAGATGATTACTCCAAAGGTACGTTGCATGCATATATAGCAACCTAAGCTAAGCGCTTTCATTTCCAGTACCCATGCGTATATATGCATATGTTTACCGATCAGACCTTAATTTACCTTTTTGCAGTGTTCGTCAACGGCTTCGTATGCAAGAACATGAACGACGTCACAGCCGACGACTTCTACACTTCTGGCCTCGACAAGCCCGGCAACACCGTCAATAATGTCCGCTCCAATGTCACCGCCGTCAACGTGAATAAGATCCCCGGGCTGAACACCCTCGGTATCTCCTTGGCTCGCATAGACTTCGCGCCTAATGGGCTCAACCCTCCTCACACCCACCCTCGCGCCACTGAGATCCTCGTCGTGCTTGAAGGAGAGCTCTACGTCGGCTTTGTGACCTCCAACATCGGCCAAACCAACCGCCTCTTCACTAAGAATTTGAAGAAGGGTGACGTCTTTGTCTTCCCCCAAGGCCTCATCCACTTCCAACTCAACACCGGCAAATGCAATGCGGTTGCGCTCGCCGGTCTCAGCAGTCAAAACCCGGGCGTCGTCACCATCGCCAAGGCTGTGTTCGGATCAACGCCGCCCATTTCCGATGATGTGCTCGCCAAGGCTTTTCAGGTCGACAAACACCTCGTTGACTGGCTCCAAGCACAACAATGGACGGACAACAACAACTAGCTAGCTAGCAACTTTCACTTAATTTCTCAACAAACCCTCACCCTCACTCGCTCGTAATTAATATTAATTGCATTCGTTGTTGTAATTGTACTGTTGCTTTACTATTTGAGAATACGAAATGAATAAAAGAAGGGAAAAAACATTATTATTTATCTATGATCAATGCTAACAACTATCATTTAAGCTACAATTTACATATACTATCTTCCAACAAAAAAATCATAATTTTTTTTATTCCACCTATTTCACATAGGCCTTATTAATTCAACCATTAACACTATTGGGAATCTCAGTATCAATAAACTTTTGAATTTCCATTGTCCATTTCCTTTAACAATAAGAAAATCTCATCATTGTTCCTGAATGACTCTTACAAACTAGAAGCTTAACCAATCATATATTCTCATCAAGAAATACTAATATATATATATATATATATATCACAAATGACAAGAGTTACTCATTTATATACTTTGTTGGAATATTAGTCAATATCAATCAAATTGAGTTTCATCTAGTATGTCAGTATTGCCAATCAGAGCTAGCGAGGTGTCGCTGACCTCGGTGATCCAGGCGATTGGTGCAGCTTACAAGTGACTAGCATAAGCGTGACCAACAATCCAGAGAAGATAGTTAAAATAGACGTTTGACCATGCTCCAGTCGTCCGGAAGGAGACCAGGCAATCGAAGTCCGATCCGTTGAATCATTATCGACATGGGTGATCGAAAGGGCTTCAACAAACACTATTGGGATCTAAGTATAGATAGAATTTTATATCCTCTGTACTCGTACACATCGGGTAACGGATATTCATCCTCAAACTCATACCCATTAAAGAATCGGATATCTTTTGTACTAATAAATTTTTTTATTTCTATTCAACTATTATCATTCAACAAAAACATATTAAATTAATATCATATTAAATATATATATATATATATATATATATATATATATATAATTAAAAATATAAATGAAATATCTATATAACTTACTTTTAAAATCAACAAAAATAATTAGCGAATTTAGG
This sequence comes from Boesenbergia rotunda, assembly GCA_024364735.1. Taxonomy (NCBI): domain Eukaryota; kingdom Viridiplantae; phylum Streptophyta; class Magnoliopsida; order Zingiberales; family Zingiberaceae; genus Boesenbergia; species Boesenbergia rotunda. The sequence goes on along the minus strand of JAGFNQ010004197.1, from coordinate 220,469 downwards.
AAAAGAAAATTTAACTTACTTTTAAAATTAACAAAAATAATTAACGAGTTTAGGAAAAGAAAATTTCTTTTATATAGATATATATAAATATATAATTTAATGAGATATTCGGGTTAGATATTGGGTATTGATAGTCCCTCAATACTCTCCTCCATTCGGGACGGATATTGGATCCTCCATTCGAGTCGGAGGAAATTATCATCCCTAATCCTCCATTCGAGTCAGAGGAAATTATCATCCCTAATCAAAACCAAGATAAACTTATGAATTTCCATTGGTGATATACTTTAACAATAAAAAAGCCTCATCAATGTTCATATTGCAAAACAAACTTGAAGCTTAACCAACCAAAAATTCTAATTGATCCTATCGCGAAGCGAGTTGGACGCCCTTACAGCTGGACGAGTCTCCGAGGAGGGCGAGGTAGCTGAAGTGGCGTGACGAGCTGGGTCGCTCCCAACCTACAAAACAGAGACCGTTAGAACCCGCCGGGAGAAGTCCCGGGCCAGGCACTCCGACGGTCAAGTTAGTACACGACGGTGGCGATAGAAAGCAATAGAACAGTAGTGAATTTGCACTATCGCGCGTACCTGGGAAATGCGAAGTGAGAAGTATATGTAGCCGGGGAAGCTAACAGGTTCTGCCTCGCCTGCCACCCACTGTCGCGTAGCGAGGACAGGGTAATGGATATCCAAGGGTGGCAGGGTAAAGTGGCACATGCTGCATTAAGGAAAGAGACCCTGTCAACTTAAGAATTGGCGCCGTTGGACGCCGCTCGGCCTGACACCAGGGTATGTGGTCGAAGTACGGGAGACAAGATGCGGCAGGCATATCAATACCGCGGCGAGATATCCGCTGTGGGTGGCCAGGATGACCAAGGCCCCACGCCGACCCCGTACAGCTTCTGGTAGTCCGGTGTCAAGGAGTGGTTGCGCCGAATGGGGGCACTGAGGTACTGAGGCCGGCTAAGGGCCTGTGAGGGTGCCGACTGGGGGCACTAAGGTACTGAGGCCGACTAAGGGCCTGTGAGACGGAAACCCAGGGGACTAAGCTCACGTGCCTCTTATCTACCGGGATCATCCAGATCACTTGCCACTTTCCTCCTGACTGGGCGCCAGGCGGCCGGGCCAGGCTACACGCAAGCTGGCCCGGGATCATAAGCATCTCCCTCAAGTCTAGTCGAAGGAGGCACGCATCCGACTGACTGGACCTCCAGTCTGGTCCGAGCCTGGCGCACCTATCGATCTGGCAGGCCGTCATCTATTGCAGCATCTCTAATGCCCGCGACCCCCGTTGCTTCGAGTACTGCCTAGGCCTGATCGGACGGCTTCGGCTAGATCACATGCTTCTTCCAATCGCTCATCAAACGACTGGCACACCGCGCCTATTCCCATAAAACGAGACACCTCGCCTGCTCGCTCTTCTTCACGCATTCGAAGCTGCCCCTATCCTCCGCCTCTTTGCGTATCATTAGGGCTACAGCTTCGTCCCGACTTCCCCTCAGCGACTCCCTTTTCACCGGCTAGCTTCTCTCCTCCACCTTCTCCGATGGCCTCCTCTTCTTCGTCTCCATCTTCGCCTCAGCCTTGGTACTCCACCCTAATCACCACCCTCACTACCCACGATCTGCTCCAAATACAATCGGACTTCCTGATCCCTGCCGACCTCCACCCGCTTCTTCCTAAACCGCACGAACGTCCGAATTCCGCCCCTTTGGGCTACATTGCCTTGTCTCGGGACCATCTTCAAGCCGGCCTCCGTTTCCCCGTCCACCCTTTCATTGCTGCCGTCTGCGAATATTTCCAGATTCCCCTATCTCAGCTAGCTTCCAATGCCATACGTATGATATGTGGCTCAGCCATCGTCTTCTCCCTTTCGAGATTCCCCTGATACCGGAGAACTTTCACTACTTCTTTTACCCCAAACAACAGGAAGTGGGTGACTTCTTTTTCCAGGCCCGAGCCAAAACCTCTTCCTCCTGAATCTGCCTACTTCAAACAAGGGCTGGAAGGAGCGGTACTACTTCATTGGGCCGATTGCTGACCCGAGCTGTCCTACCACCTGGGTCAAGGGGCTCCCCGTTTCTGAAACTCTCCCCCGACACTATCGCACGTCTGCCGCCTACTTGGAGGTCGTTGCTGAACTGGAGGAACGCCACTTCCACGGCGGGCTTTTGCAAAAGGAGGGGATTCTTTCCACCTTCGGTCTTAGCCCGAGCCCCGCCCCTCCTCTACCTAACGCTGGTAAGTCTTCCAATGTCTGTCAAGTACATCCCTTAGTCCTGTATAAGCCTGTTTTACTTTCGCAGTTTCCCTACTGCTAGCTACGGCCCTGAAGAAAGGGTTCAGGCTAGAGAAGGCCGAGCTACGGGCGCGGGTTGCCTCTGCGTTAGCGGTGAGAGGAGGCACTACGGCAGAGGTTACCCCCGCCAACCCGACCCCGACTGCACAGGGGTCGGTTCCTACCACCTCCGAGGCCGCTCCGTCCACAACTGCCCAACCACGCCTTTCTCTCCCACGCCGGCGAGCCTCCTCGCCCACAGGGGGCTTGTGCCGCCCCTCTTCCAGTAAACCCCTGGAAAAAAAGAAAAAGAGGGCAGCTCCCGATTCAGAAGCACGCTCTGTTTCTCTGGGGAAGAACGGGAAGAAAAAGAGAAAGAGAGCAGCTCTTGAGCCAGAGGCTTGCTCTGCTTCCTGGGTCGTTGTCCCGTACGTGGCCCCTACCGCGGACTTTTCGCCCGCCGCCCCCGTTGGGGATTCCCCGGTTTGCCTGCCGGCCATCACCTGCTTCGTTGCCCCTACCCCCGAGGCCTTGGTAGATCCTTCCGTCAGCATGTCACCCGTCAACCCTTCTGCCACTTCCGATACTTCGGACACCTTAATGTCTGACCCCTCCGGAGCCCCTTCCGCGGAAGGCCCGACGGAGGACCAAGTGATGCATCTCTTGGTGCCCTCCCGGGCGAACCGTCACCTCAAAATGCCCTCGGACGAGTTACCCGAGCACCACCAGGACCTGCGCTTGTACGGGGCAGTAGCCGATCGCTACGCCCAAGGACTCGAGGAATCCTACTTTCGGGGCTCCCACAACAAAGCCGATGCCTTTTTCCTCAAGGCCACCCAGGTATATACAGCTGACTTAGGCCTCATACTGCATTTCTCACTCCTGGCTCCGTAGAATGACGTTTCTCTGGTAGTTTGTTGGAGATTGCCATGGTGTCTCCATGTCGCTCCTAGCCCAGAACTCAGCTCGGGCTAAGGCCGAGAGGGAGGTGCAACGCTTGCAAACGCAGCTGGCGCACTCCCAATTAGTTGCTGACGAGCCTACACTGAACCACCTACGAGAGGAGGCTCAAGATCTGCAAGATCAGCTAGCCCAGTCGGGGGAACAACTCGATGTGGCGCGCGATCAACTTGAGACGGTGCAGCAAGCCACTTCTCAAGCAAACATCAGGCTTTCTACCCTGAAGCACGCCGAGCGAAGAGCGCGGACCATATAAGCGGATGCCCAGACCGAGTCGACCCAGGCAAAGTCTGACCTTCAGAGGGCATCAGCTGCCCTTGACTCTCTTCCAACACCGCCCATTTCCGATGATGTGCTCGCCAAGGCTTTTCAGGTGGACAAACACCTCGTTGACCGGCTCCAAGCTCAACAATGGACGGACAACAACAACTAGCTAGCAACTTTCACTTAATTTCTCAATAAACCCTCACCCTCACTCGATCGTAATTAATATTAATTAATTGCATTCGTTGTTGTTGTAATTGTACTGTTGCTTTACTAATACGAAATGAATAAAAGAAGGGAAAAAACATTATTATTTATCTATGATCAATGCTAACAACTATCATTTAAGCTACAATTTACATATACTATCTTCCAACAAAAAAATCATAATTTTTTTTATTCCACCTATCATTTAAGCTTTTGAATTTCCATTGTCCATTTCCTTTAACAATAAGAAAATCTCATCATTGTTCCTGAATGACTCGTTTGAGCTTACAAACTAGAAGCTTAACCGACCATAAATTCTCGTCAAGAAAAACTTATATATATATCACAAAGGACAAGGGCTTCCCTTTTATACATTTTCTTGGAATATTAGTCAATGTCAATCAAATTGGGTTTCATTGAGTATGTTAGCATGCCAACCGTCAGAGCTAGCGAGGAGTCGACGATATCGATGATCTGGGCGATTGGAGCAGCTTACAAGTGACTGGCGTAGGCGTGACCAACAATCCAAAGAAGACAGTCAAAATAGACGTTTGACCATGTTCCAGGCGTCCGGAAGGAGACCAAGAGATCGAAGTCCACTGAATGATTATTGACGCGAGTGACCGGAAGGGCTTCTAGTCAACCGAAATTAAGAGTGTCAGGTCAATGTTCGACATGGTTCTATAAAAGAAGGCTCCAAGCACTTATTTTGGTAATCAATTCTTTCGTTCTCTCTTCTAAAGTACTCTTGTTATCCTTTTGTTGACGTGTTGTGCTCGTGCTCTTCAGAGATCAATGACAACTAGGGCTTATAATTTCTTACTCTTTATGTTGCCCTACATTCTTTTATTATAGTGCTTAAATTTTTTGAGTGAGTCCAACAAGCTAATGCTACAAGTTAAAACTGACCCGTTAATTGCAAGATTCTATCTCTATGGTTTGAGCATATCTAATTTCAAGTCCACCTTGGAATGAGTCCAACAACCCAAACAATAAATTAGACTCTAGTTGTTACCATATAAACGGAATGCATAGACTTTGATTTTTGAAGTAAGAGTTTTAGATCTTCTCATCATCATGCAAATGTACTATCTACATGACATCACTCATGGCATAAATGATAACATCACATGCATGACATATAAAATAATATAACACATTTTAAGCATGACATAAATAATACGTACATCTAATGCATCTACATGACATACATATATGATATCACATGGCATGACATATATGACGACTGGAGCGGCTTACAAGCGATTGTCGTAGGCGTGACTAGCAATCCAGAGGAGATGATCAAGATAGGCGTTTGACCATGCTCTAGGCACCCGGAAAGAGACCAGGCGATCGATGTTCACAGAATCATCATCGACGCAGGTGATCGAAGGGCTTCGAGTAGACTTAAAGAGTGTCGGGTCAACGTTTGATATGACTCGATAAAAGAAGGCTCGAAGCATTTGTTTTGATAATTAATTCCTTCGGTCTCTCTTCTTTGTTTTGTAATCAATTCCTTTGTTCTCTCTTCTAAAGTGCTCTTGTTCTCCTTGTGTTGATGTGTTGTGCTCATGCTCTTCAAAGATCAACGACAATTTACCAAAGGGCGTACATAAGAATTGGTATTTACCAAAAGGCGTACCATGGTTTCATTTTCACCAAAGGGCACACTCATTTTAGTGAACTTCCTCTTATACCCCTCCTGCTATGTACTGCCTTTTTCTTTCTCTCTCAGTAATAAATTCCAAGACGTCTGCACATGCTTATTCAGACTTTTATTTTAAAATAATATATTATGGAATCGGCGCTAAACTAAAAAACGTTAGGTAAAAATCAAAAAAATATTTCAGTTAAAAAATATCTCATCCAACGTGATTTAAAAATATAAATAAATAATTTTTATATTTGATTAATAGAAATTAATATATTAAATAATATTTAATAAATATATTAATGTATAAAATTTTTTTTGAAAAAAATAGAGCGTGGGCCTGAAATCAATAGATTTCAGGCCCACGCAGGGCCTGAAATATTTTATTTCAGGCCCAGCGTGGGCCTGAAATTTTTTATTTCAGGCCCACCTTGGGCCTGAAATTTTTTGATTCAGGCCCGACGTGGACTCAAAATTTTTTTCTATTTTAAAAATATATTAATATATAAAAATACCTATCAAAACACTAAATTTCAGATTAAAACGCAGAGTCTGAAGTCATGCTAGGAGGGCCTAAACATAGATGTGTTCAGGCCCTCCATGCCTAAGGAATGTTTAGGCCCTCCATGGGTCTGAACACAATCTTAGATAAATATAAGTAAATTAAATAAAAATATCAATAGTTCTAGTTAGAGTTGAGCTAGGAGATGATATTTTTGCTGTCCGAACTTCTAATAATTATAAATTATGTTGTAATAGGAGATTTTTAGGTCTATCAGTAGGTTTTCACCAAAACCCACTGATGGACTTAGGATATTTGGCTTTCTCAAAATCTAATATCAATAGTTAGAGTTGAGCTAGGAGATGATATTTTTGGTGTCCAAACTCCTAATGATTATAAATTATGTTGCAATATGAGATTTTTAGGTCTATCAGTGGGTTTTCATCAAAACCCACTGATGGACCTAGGATATTTGGATTTCTCAAAATCCAATATCAATAGTTAGAGTTGAGCTAGGAGATGGTATTTTTGCACTACAAGAAATTTTGGATTCAACAACACCAAATAGACAACAGTTTTTAAAAAAACGTTGTCTTTTTTTATTTAACAACGGTTTTTTCAAAAACCGTTGATGTTGAAAAGTTTTTTGCGGAAAAAGACAACGGTTGTTAAAAAATCGTTGTCTTATGTATGGCAACGACAACGATTTTTTAAAAACCGATGTCTATTTGGTTAGTTACGACAACTGGTTTTAAATAACCGTTGTCGTTTGGTGTTGCTTACGTAGTAATACACACCAGCGAGCGACGAGCGCGAAAACGAAAATGCCCGCCGTTTAACGAGTAATGAGAACCTCCCCTTAGTTCATTCTCTTCATTCGCCGCAGCGAGCGACAACGCCGAACCCTAACACACCTCAAACTTCCTTGCCATCTTTTCCTTCTTCTCGTTCTTCTTCTTCTTTTTCACCGCACACAACACCACGCCCCTTCTTCTTCCTCCTCTTGTGCTGGAACTCGCTATAAATTTTTGTAACCTAACTCAACTCCTGTCACTTTGCTGTTCGCATCTTTGCTCGGATCACAAAGGTTTGGAGATGTTGCAGAGCAAATCGTCTGCAAAGAAAACGAAGCAAAGCCGCGTGATCAAGGTTCCCTTTACTTCCCTAGTCCTACTCATCTTTCTCTTCTCCGTTCTTCTTAGGTCTCCGTTGCTCAAGTGGTGAGGGAACAGTATTTGAGGGATGAAATCTACTGTGGGGTCATGCCCTGTGAGGTCTGCGACACCTCCGCCGCGCACCTCAGCGCCTCGACGCCTACCATCTTGATAGTCGACACTAATGTCGTTCTCAATCAGGTTTCCTTCGATGCCCTCCTCTGCGTTCAACGCCCCGCCGTGGCCTCGCCTTGTTGATTTTGGAGCAATTTTGCAGATTGATTTACTGGAGAACCCGAAGATAGATGATGTGGTGGTGCTGTCGGTGGTGTTGGGGGAGGTGCGGCGTAAAAACCTTTCTGTGTATAATAGGGTGAAGGCTCTTTGCATTGATCCTCTGAGGAAGTTCTTTGTGTTCTCTAACGGGTATCACAGGTAGTCTTTTTTGCTTTATTAGTGTTGTTTCTCCTCTAATTTTTCTGCATTTTTTTGTCACGCTTAAGATAAAAACAAAAATAGCTGCCTTTTCGATTGTTTCTTTCCTCGGTCACTATGCTTGAAAACAGAGTCGTATGCTTTAAGCTAATCTGTGTGTTTAACTCATTTGAGATTACATGTTTTGGCCTCTACTCCTTCTACTGTCTATGAAAATTTCCCCCTATTGAATTGTGGTTATAAATCTTTGAAGTTACGTAATTTACTATAGCTCCTCCTTTTCTACATCTTTGAACTCAGTTTTTGATTTATGAAATGAGACAGGGACACTTATGTGAAAGACATGATTGGAGAAAGCCCAAATGATCGTAATGATAGAGGTATTGCATCCGCATGTTTAATTCTTGAATTATTGTTGTGGAAATGAATTCTACTTTGTGGTTGAGTTAGACCAAGTTGTTTTGATATGTTGGCAATAATATTTAAGCTAGTTGTGTTTTATATTTTTATAGGTGGATTAACAGTAGTTGGATAATACACATGAGGATGTATGCTCAAGAATTGAAGGCCTTGGCCAACTGGAGCTCACAAAACTTGTAGATTTAATACACATGAGGATGTATGTAGAATTAACAGTAGTTAGACTAGTGATTGAGCTAGCTAAGGCTTAATGGTTGTGAAGCCTTTGATTGTGAGATGGACTCTTGTGTTATATGCCTTCGACTGGTTCAAATCTTTAACCTTTACTTAAGCTTATGGTTGGTTGAAAGCAAAGGGGGGCTACCAAGTTGCAAGTCGAGCATAAGTGGTCATTTGATACACTTTTTGTATGTCAAAGTTGATTGAATACTTACCGAATGTAAAATTTCAAGTAGGTTATGGCTAACTTGATACTTGGCAGGGGGAGTCCAAAAGGTACTTGATAGAAGGAAAAGTCCAAGAGATTACAAATGAAGAAGTCCACACTTTACTTGGCAGATGGAAACATTCAAAAGGTACTTGATAGAAATTTAAGAGCTACTTGGTAAATAGAAAAGTCTAATAGGTGTTGGTAGAAATCCAAATGGTCCTTGATAGATATAGAAGAAGTTTAATTGAAACCTTCCTTTTGTGCCAAATATGTTTTGGGATCATTTGATGCCATCTGATTTGATATATCACAGGTTCGAGCGGAAGATAATGAAATGCCTTTGGCACACTTTGTGGTAACGTTTAAAGGTTCATCTTGGACAGAACCTAGTTCTATCCCTCTCATGGTAATTCAGAGCTTATTGGGTTGTTGGGAAAAAAGCAATGGCATTGGTCAGATTATAAGATCTGGTGGTTCTTTGGTCAGATTATAAGGGGCAAGTAGCATCTTTACATGGGTACTCCTGTTACATTTATCTCTTGGTCGTTGAAGGTTTTACCTACTTAGGGGCACACAAGAATTGATGATTCTCTATACTGAGGGATTGCTTTTAATTAATTGCTTCACTTTAGTAGTCTGACTCATTGTTGCTTCTTTTGAAGGTTGAAGGCCTTGTCCTTGGTCATGGATCTCGACATCCTGATATGAAGCGGAGAGCAAAAAATTGCTATATCTTGACTTGCAATGTCTCCTTGGAATATGATAAATGGTAAATTTTGATGTGTTTCTTTTTCATTCGGTATTTAACTATTTATGGAAAAAAGTCGTAGGAACTAGTACATGAGGTAATTAAATTTTTGCTACTTGTAGATTTTCGATTTGTTATCATTTGACTTATTCTCGTGGCTACTATGAAACTGAAAATTACTTCACCTCCAAGTTTTTGAGTGTACAAACTGAATTTTTATTGTTCAAAATAACTAGGAATCTGTTCTAATGGAAGTTTAAAATGACTTCATCTCTAAATTACTAGGTGCGACTGAGTTTTATTTGCTCGTTAGAATCTACAAATTTTGACAGTCTAATCAAAGAATATAGTTTTGTGAGTTGCTTTGTAGAAACCCAAGTTGTGATTAGTATGTTGTGTTTGAATTCTTTGTTCTGATCATTCTATCAATCAATTTCATTGAATCGTTTGTTAACATCTTTTGTGTGTTGTACAAAGTTCGTCAAAACATTGTGGTAAGGATGCCTTTCTGATATATGTTATTGTGGTGTGCCTCTTTTTTTGTTTTTGTTCATGTTTATGTGAATTGTTATTTTGTATATTACATTAGAAATTCTCAATGTCCTAGAAACTCTACATAATATAGCATTTTTTTAATTACCACGATAAATTATTTTTCTTGTGACTCTAAATTCTACTGTTGCAGCCAAGTTGCTTATATGATTTATCAAATGTCTTGATGGAAGAGATTCGGAGGCTTGCATTTCAAGTATCAAAAGATGAAGTGGCTCGAGCTAGGAATCAGGTTTGTAGGGGTCAACTGTTTTCCCCCCTTGGTAGTTTGTAGGCATGCATGTGCCCCTGGTTTATACATCATAGACACCATTTGAACTAATACACCGTTGGTTCATACCGTTAGTTCATAGGCTTGCATGTGCCCCATAATACCATTGAGGTTAGCAAGTTTGCTTTGGTTCTCGATTCAACCAGTAACCATTTATCTGTGGCTGGATACTGTTGTTCTATTACTTGATTATACAGACAAGCCATTACATATTGATAGAAAAAAATCCTTTCTTTAACCAGGATATGCTTGAGGTAATTCCTTCATAGATACTATTCTTCTTGGCGCTTATCTTGAAAGGTATAATTCACATTGCTCATTTTTTACTTCTCAGAGTGGTCTAGATATAAAGTCAGAAAGTACAATGGGTGTAAACTATCGAGCATTAGATGACTTATTCCATATATCACAATCAAGACAAGGTATTATCTCATATCAGTTGAGAGTTCAAATGATTGAAATTTACAATGAACAAGTGAGGGATCTTTTAGTGGCTGAGGAATTACTTTGTTGTTGATACAACACCCACATCTTGCATGTTCTTCCACTACTTTCGACCTGCCAATGAAACTAACAAAACTTGAATGCATTTGTATGGTCTTTTTGTTAAGCTGCAGAAAAATCTGAAGCTACTAGGGATAGATTAAAAGAAGCCTTGTAGACAATCTAGAAATGTCCTCTCACATTCTGAATCTTGCATCGAGTGATCACCATTGTGCTGTGAGCAAAAATGATTGTGACAGCTTATCTCAATGCATGTCGATAAGGTATGAATCAATTCTAGAAACTTTAGCCATATCGTTGACAAGATGTTGCAAACTAAATAGAGATTTTGACAGCTTATCTCAATGCATGTCGATAAGTGATAGAATGCATGTCGATTGTATCACTTGCTATAAGTGTTTTACAAAAGAACTCAGCTGGTTGATTGTTTTTTTTCAGACTAATTTCAGATGACAACATTGCATCTCTGTCGTACTATAATATAGTTGTATCATAATTATCTTCTAGAATCTTTTGTTTTACTATTTTTAGTTGTGAATGCTCATTTTATATTTCTATTTGTTGTGACAATTCATATCCAAGGGAAGGAATCAGTTTATGGTGCAAAGCTAAGGGGCGCGGCTGTCTTCATCTGGTTGACTGCACTTGGATGAAGCTATTAGTGAAATTTTGATGATGTTTGGACTAATTTTGATGATGTTTATCTCAGTTTTTGGTTCTTAATGTATATGATATTTTGATGATGTTATCACAGTTTGGACTAATACTGGGGATATCTTGATGTATGATATTTGGATAGTATGATGTATGATATTTGATGATATTTTGATGTATGATAGTTTGAAGTGTGTTTGCTCAATATTGTTTAATTATTTCAATAATTTATTTTTTAAATGATATTTGTTGTAAATTGTTGGTTGCCTCAACCAAAAGACAACGATTTTAATTTGTTGTCACTCTATTATTTAAATCACACACAAACAACGGTTTAATACTATTGTTAACCTGATGTTGATCATATTATAATACAACGGTGAAAAACCTGTTGAGGCAATTGGCCCTTAAATGATTGGAAGATCATGGTTTTGATGTGTGGGCGAATAGGTTTAAAGTTAGAGTGTTATGTTGTATTTGATTTGTGTGACTGAGTTTGCAGGACTTGGAGAATCACACTTGGTGAACCTATCCGAGGGACGAGAGACGAGGGAGGAGAGTTCCAAGGGCAAGCCGGGAAGTGGACTTCAAAGGGCACACGTGAAGGGTGGTATGGAGGCAAGCCAAGGGAAGGCTTGAGTGCGCATCCGAGGGACGATAGCCAGAGGAAGAGGACTTCAAGGGGCAAGCCAAGGGAGCATACCTGAAGGCACACGCGAAGGAGAAGGTTCGGAGTGGCTGGAGCTGAGCTGGGAGGCAGGGCAGTCGACTAGCCCAGAGGCAGTCGACTGCCAAAACCCACAGAGAGTTCGCAGCTTCGGATCAGTCGACTGGCCTTGGGGCAGTCGACTGGTATGCCGAGAAACTAGCCGTTGGCTAGCTGTTTGCTAGCCGTTGGCCAGCATTTATTGCTGGGCCAGTCGACTGGCCCATAGGCAGTCGACTGTTGCGAGACTGGACAGACTGCGAATCTGTCCTTTTCACCTATAAAAGGAGCTCCTCGTTACACGTGTATGTACAGTTCCGTACAGTAATGAAGTGCTGCCCAATTGTAGAGTGATCTTTGCTTCCTCCATCACATTTCTGCATCTGTAAAGAGGAAGCTTTTGCTGTAAAGGTTTCTCCACCTCAAGGAGACTTTTCGATAGTGAAAAGTGGTGCTCGTAGCGTGGATCCTTGGATTAGTCACCCATTGGGTGGATACCAAGTAAAACAACTTTGTTAGCATTGTTATTTCTTTTGCATATTATTTCCGCTGTGCTAACATTTTTGTAGAGATCAAAACGATCAAAGAAAGTGCATTCACCCCCCTCTGCATGCCTACATCGATCCTTCAGTTGGTATCAGAGCCGGTGCGTTTCGGAAGATCTAACAGTCAACCGGAGCAATTGTAATGACGTTTCAAGAGGGATACTCCACTGCACGACCACCATTCTTCGACGGCAACGACTTCGCGTACTGGAAAGGTAGAATGCAGTACTATCTTATGAATGACATAGAAACCTGGATAAGTGTTGCAGATGGCTTCGAGGCGCCCGTCGATGAAAGAGGAGTCCCTACACCTATGAGAACATGGTCAAAGGAGGTGATGAAAAGGGCGCAGTCAAATGCCAAGGCCACCACCACACTGCAATGCGGGCTCTCAAAAGAGCAACTGAACAAGGTGGGCCCGTTCAAGAGCGCCAAAGAGCTATGGGACAAGTTGGTAGAACTGAACGAAGGGTCAAACGAGTCCAGAAGAGCCAAGAAGGACTTGTTGGTGGCCCAACTGCAATCCCTCTCCATGAAGAGCAATGAGACAGTCAGTCAGCTGCATGGAAGGGTAAAGGAAGTGATCAACGAGCTCCATGTAATTGGAGAGAAAATCGAAAACCGAGACATCGTCAGGTATGTTTTACAAGCCTTCCCGAGAACCACCCTGTGGGCATCCATGGTTGATGCTTACAAGGTATCGAGGGATTTATTTTTAGTTAAATTAGACAATCTATTTTGTGAATTTGAACTGCACGAGCAAGCTAACATTTCGGCAAAAGAGAAAGGTATTGCTTTTGTTGCAGAAAAGGAAAAGAAGAGGAGAAAGGAGAAGAAGAAGGTGATCTACTCATCATCCTCGGACTCAGAGGAGTCAAGTGCCTCTATGGACAGTGACCAAGAGGCCTTTATGGTAAGGAAATTTCGTAAAGCATTTAAAAGTTTTTCTAACAAATCATATGCTAGGAAAGGGGCCAAAGGTAAGGGTAAGGCCAAGGAGATAATCTGCTACAACTGTCACCAAGAGGGACATATGAAGAACGAGTGTCCCTAGTTAAAGAAAAGGGAGGACAAGAAGGAAGAGAAGAAGAAGAGTGACAAGAAGAAATCAAAGGGAAAGGAGAAGAGTGCCACGAACCTCAAGGCGACTTGGGATGATCCCTCATCCTCAGAGGAAGAAGAAGAGTAAGTCTCCCACTTCGCTCTTATGGCACAAGATGAATCAGACTCATCAGACGATGCACGAAGCTCAAGCAGTGAAGACGAGAGCTCCTCCACTTCATCATCATCAGAGTCAGAAGCTTCGGTAAGTGAGGTATACCACTTACCCTCCTCTACCTTAGTGAAAATAATTTCTAGCATGAACATGGATTTAGCTAAGGCTAGAAGTAAAATTAAGAACCTTAAGGAACAAATTGCCATGCTTAGAGTAGAGGCTACTCAACTTAAGGATTTACATGCTAGCTCTACCTCTTCACATGTTTCACATATTGAAAATGAAAATAAGGAGTTAAGGAAACAAGTAGATGACCTCACAAAGGCCCTTAAGAAATTCCAAGTAGGTGTATTAAAAACAATAAAATCAGTTTGAGGTACCTCTATGCAATTTTCAGACAAAATAGGAGCAGTATTTACCTGATCGTGCTGAAAAATACCTGAGATTCTACAAAAGTAGATGTATCCGTGTTCTCCTCCTGGTAATGTGCAATCTCCTCTTCAGGTTCAGGTACTGGTGGACACTCAACTAAGACAGGTGATCCTTGGGTTCTTGCTTCCACCATGCAAGTCCTACACTTTCTGGTAATTGTGGTGGTCCCTGGGGCTTGGTGCAATCCCCTACACCTATGGAATCATCTCCCATGCATGTTCCCTCAACCATTCCTGTATCAACCAAATTAGAAAAATTAGGATCATTAACAACTAAATCATCACAAGATAAAAGTATAGAATGATCCTGTAAAGTTTTAGAATTGAATTCAAAACTATCACAAGCCCTGCTATCAATCTCCTCCAATGCCTCGAAATCAGTAGGAATGGGTGATTCCTGGGGCTCAGTGCAATCCCCTACACCTGTAGATTCATCTGATTGTCCTGATCTTTGGGCTTGTATCTGATTCCATTGATCTACTAATTTTGCAAGGCGTTGTTGTTGAAGTTGTTGTTGTTGAAAATTATGCTGTTGTTGTAGGATTTGTTGACACATCTCCATCATCCTTTGGTGTAGAGCCTCATCCCAATCAGGATCATCAAAGCCTCCTTGGTTAAACTGCTGAAGTGGGAGGGGCTGAAAATTCTGAGTGTCTTGCTGAAAATTCTGTCCTTGAAACTGGAAATCTTGCTGAAAATGTTGAAATTGTGGTTGAAAGAATGGTTGAACTTCCTGAGAATAGTAGCCCTAGAAATCTTGGATCTGAGGTTGAAATTGTGGTGGTAAAAACTGAGATTGCGCGGGCTGGAAATTCTGGTTACAAGGGTGAACTTGCTGTGGAAATTGACATGGTTGTTGGAAATTAGAATTAACTTGGTACCCTTGTTGAATTCCTTGAAAAGATGATTGATCTTGTTGATAAGGTAGCTGAAAATTGGGCTGAAATTGCTGAAAGTGGGGCTGAAAATTTTGGAATTGTGGTTGAAATTGCTGTAGTGGTTGATTGAAAGGTTGGTTCTGCTGTTGAAATTGTTGACACGGCTGCTGGTAAGTAGATGAGAACATTTTGAACTGGCAGTCCTTCACAAAACAAACAAGAAAAATGGCAGCAACCGTATACAAAAGATAAAGCAAAATAAAATAGAATCAAATGATATGCCCAGAAGCACACAAGCAAAAATCAAACAAATCAACTAGTTGCTTCCCCGGCAACGGCGCCAAAAATTTGACGGCCCCGAAATACTAAGTTAAAGTTGTCACGAATTGTGGGACCATCAGAATTTAGAATTTATAAAAATGTGCTGGAAACCATTTTTGCAATCAAAATATGAAAACGTAGTAAAGGGGCCACAGGTCGTATTTTTCCTCGGGACTAGTTGATGTTGTGTGATTCGCGCTTGTATTTATGTGTCGTTTGTGAATTTCGGGTTTCGAATATGAATTGGATTTGGTTTAAATCTGAAAGGACTGGAAAAGCAATGTGAAGCAAGGAACTTTAACTAAATGAACTAAACAGGGTGAATGCAATTAATAACTTGACCAATCAGCCACTTAATCCACTAATGCAAACTTGCACCATTCGGAATTAAAACTTACACACAAATGCAAGAGTACACTGCAAAAGGTTTTAAGCTTAATAAGTTATCACTCAAAGCTGAAAATTCCTTTGACACTATTGCAGCAATAAGAGCAGCATGATACACATGAAAAGGAGTAGCAAAACTATGTGCCAAATGGACACTAGCAATTAAGGAATTACACTGACCAAATCAATTTGGAAAACAAAGCTAGTGTTGAAGAAATTCGCTGAAGGAAGTGAAGAAATCCAGACCAACCATGGATCATTCAGCTTACAAACCTAAGCCTGTAGTGAACTTATTAAGACTGTAGACAGAATTGCATGAAATGCAGGGATACACGCAACATTTCAGAAACTGGTTAGAATGTTAAACCAAACAACAGCTGTAATTGATTGCTCCAAGCTAATGTCACATAAGATTCCTAAAAGCTCAATTCAATTCAGTGTAAGGAACTGAATATTGAAACACAGCTGAAACATGAACTGCTGAATTGCAGAACTTATGCAGAATTTATGCAAATACAGATTCTGATGCAGAATTGCAATGCAGCAGGAATTTGGATACAAAAATCATACAAGAAAACTGATTTCAAATGCAATCAAGCTCCAATGCTAATCTTCACTGATACCATTTCAGAGATGATACTTAGGATTTGCAGAAATAGAGTTGCTAGCAGAAATGGATAGCTAACTTGCAGAAACGTGAATCAAGTCGCAACAAAAACGGATACACAGAAATTGAGTCCAATTGCTATGCGAATGAGACAAAGCTGCAATAGAGAAATGCAGAAGAGAAACTAATACATGCTTGAAATAGAATTCAGAACTGAAAGAGACTTGATACGCAGAACAGGGCTGAAACTAAAAGGGAAAAGATGATACGCAAGAAATGAGCAAGAATTAAACTACAATTAAAAGCAATTATCCACTAAACACTTTCCCTAACTATTATACTTGCCGAAAATAAACCTAACTTAAGCAAAACAATCAGAAACTGAAACTAAGCAATCTGATACTAAATTCAGAAACGAAACACTGCAGTAATAGAAATTACAGCTACAAACAACTGAGATTAGCTAAATAAACTAATCCTCAATCACTCCCTAGCTCAAATTCTTCTTGGTCGTCAAGCAAGAGCCGGCCTCGAACCCCTAAGCACAGCAATTCAGTGGAAATCAGCTTCAACCGATCACTCTGCTCAAAACGCACGCAGCTGGAATTTCAATCCAATCTCCTCGGCCTCAGTTGATGGTGGTTGATATGATGATTCGAGGACCATCTGAGCTCACCTGAGAACCCCTACAGCCGGCTCAGATGGTCAGAAATGGCTCACGGAAGAGATACAAGTGACTGGATTGCTGAGCTGCCGAAACCCTCAAACAACCCTCTTCCGGTGCAATTTGAGCTGAATTCTCCAATGAAGCTATCCCCAATGACTCAGAATTTGATCCAAGGTAGAGATTGAGTGGTCGCGCCCCTTTGGATTGAAGGAAAAAACTGAAGAAATGGAGAAGAAACGAAGCTGCGGCGGAGATGCGACAAGGAGAAGGCTGCGGGTGAGTTTGATTAAATACATATCAGTGGACGGTCCAGATTGATCGGAGGAAATCCAACGGCTGATCTTGCTCTGATTTAAGCTAAACTTTGAGGATGTTGATCAGGGGTCAGGATCTGCCTCGTGGTAGCTCGGATCCTCCAGATGTGCAACGGATGGTCTAGATCAACCTAATCTTTGAATGGACGATCTAGAGCCCTCCGAGCTTGATCCAACGGTTGATTGAGCTCTGATTGGGATGAAACCTTCAGATCTTGATCAGAGTGCTTGATCAACCCTAACCCTAGCTCGGATTGCTTCAGATGGTCCCGGATGGCTCAGATCTAGCCGCTCTTGAATCGGACGACCCAGATTTAATCCTAATCTTGATAACTCGATCCGGGTCACTTCTGACTCAAGTTTTGCCCAATATGCCCTAGGTCCATGAACCTTTCATGCCTACAAAAATAGATCAAGAATTTAGTGGCCAAATAATCCAAATATGTGTAAATTTGCAATTAAGTCCAAAATAAGAGTAAGTTCTAAAACCTAGGGCAATTTCACAATTAAGCAATAAAAACATAGGTCAAACATGGATTTTAGCAATTAAAATAATCAATAAAATGGTATCTATCAACTCCCCCACACTTAACCTTGAGCGTCTCGCGAAACCACTAAGTATGTATCTCCTAGATTTTCTTAAGCATAATTAGAAACAAATGAAAAGAAATTACCTAAGGTTGTCAATTCTCATAAATCTAAGCTCTATGGATTAGTATCTTGTCCTTAAATCAACAACTTAGCCTTTTCATCCTTCATGAGTCATTGAGATGAATTTAACTCACTAGCCCTTTCAAGGAAAATTTTGGTGGCTCTCTCCTTAAGTTCTAAGTTGATGATGGAAGTGGAGCTCACTTAAACACACATGCTTCTTGCACTACCATAGGCTTGCTTATTATCTAATCTCCACCATTAATCATGATTAGGATCAATATCTACAAAAACAAATGAAAGACATAGAAATAGTAAGAAATGGAGCAAAAATCAAGGAAATGGAAAAATTGATAAAGTGGGAGACTTGGTTGCTCAAAAATATTTCCAATGTGCTTTGCCCCATCTTTACAGTCCTCTAGCGAAATCAAAATGTGGTGAAGTCAAACTTAAATAATTGCCTTTGATTTGGATGAAGACACCTTCCTTGTTCAAATGTGCCAAATTGCCTTTTGTGTGCCAACTTTGCTTCCTTCTCATTTTCTTTTCTGATTTTTTTTTCTAGCAAATTCAGACTTGAAATGGAGCAAAGAATTGATTTGGATAAGAGAAACTTCAATGATTTAAAATGCCGAAACTCAATTGTGTCCACTTGTTTCCTTCTTTCCTTTTTTTTTTTCTGTTTTGCAATGCTTTTGTTCAACTCTCAATTCTATACAGCTGCAGTTCATCTTGATTTGTAATGGCACAGCTCTTAAATTTGCTGCATTTAAATAGAACCTCTGCCCGAAACTTGGCATAATGATTTCCTTCAATTCTCTTAAGTTCATAAAACTCAACTTTGTCAATAACCTTTGCCACTTCCTGATTTCTTTCCAGCTTTTTATATCCTCTCAGCAGCTCATAATTTCCTCCTGCTTCTCAGCTTCTTCTCAGATTTTTCTCAGCTTCACTTCACTGCCCAGATTTTTCTTTCCTTCCTCTGATTTTGGCACAAATTTCTCTTGGCTTCAGATTATACAGTTTGTGTGCAGCTTCTACATCAGCCTCAATTTAGCTTCAATTCAGAATTCAAATTAAGCATTCAGATTTCGCACTAGGTAGCAACAAATGCACTGCCATTCAGAATTCCCAGCTCCAAATTCCACAGCTTCTTTTTTTTTTGTTCTTGATCTGAAAAATCTAAACAACCACATTTTCTTTCTCCTTTGATCAGCAGTGGTTATTTTCGATACAATCTGATACAAATTTCAGCTGCAATCAGCTGCAAATTCAGATTGTTCTTCAGCTCTTGCTGCATTTATAGTCTCTCATAGCTCTCGGATAACTTTGCTTAACCCTTACCAGCAATACTTGCAATTCTCTTCAATTCTGATGATGGCAGTAGGTTAGATTCCAGCCTCCATATTGATATGGTAAACAATTTCTGCACTTAAACTTGGCACAGGTTTTTTTTTCTTTTCTTTTCTTGTAATGGCACAAACATTTTTTCTTTGTTGGTGTGCCATTTTCTTTACTTTCTCCATTGCTTTCCACTCGAATCTTCAAAATATGATAAGGAAGCTAGATCTCCAATTGCTTCCATCTCTCTTGCTCATTCTTGGCACCAAACTCACTCACTTGGCAAAAAAATTTTTCTTCGAAATGAAGTGCATCCTTGATAAAAATTGCTTCCAAATCACTAATCACTCCCCCACACTTAAATCTTTGTCCGTCTCGGGCAAAGTAGCATCAAGAAAACATCCCAAGCAAACAAATCCATAGAAAAATTGGGGTTAAGATTAGGAATAAGGAAAGACAAATAGAATAGACATAATTTTTGCCAAAATTGATGTGGAAAGGTAAACAAAGTGATTAGCCTCTATAGATGTGATCCAATCATTGAAATATGATTTTGAAAGAACCTAAGCAAGTTCTAGAGTACAATAACATATGTGTGTCACAAATATAAGGCTAAGTCTCACTAGGCAAAAATAATTCATCTCAAGTCATCAATTAAGAATCTAAAACCTAGTAGTACTCAAGCATCCAAGAATTCATCCATGAGCTCAAACCTTAAGTTTTAACAACCAAATTTAATTTATTTTCAAAAGACTCTAACATGCTATGAAGATAACCTAAAGAGATACATTTATTCCTAATCATGCAAGAAAAAGTGCGAAAAGAAATAACAAGGTATTTACAATGACTCCTATGCATTCTACTCTACTCATGCATTTATTAGTAAGGACTCAATTCAAAGGAAAATTCTAATTCTAGAAAGCATGAAAATGATAAATGAAATAAAAGAAAATACAAGAAAGAACAATCTCCCCTTTATTTCTGGTGGACGGAGTCTGTCAAGCAGTAGCCTCCATCGTGGTAGTGGAGGAACATGGGTGGCTGAGAGAACTCGGACTCCCCCACACTTGAACTTTGCAGTTCGGCCACCTAGGTTCAAAATCCATTGAAGGAATGGAGTGCTTCGAATTAAAGTAAAATCATCTCCTCCTTCTTTATGCCTTTTAGAAGTCCTTCCAGGAGGTTGAAGTCTGTTCAGTTGGAGCACCCACTCCTGAAGTCTTCTAGACCCTGCAAAACAATGTAATACCTCTCCCAAGCGTTCAGGGTCAGAAAGAAATAAAATAATATCAGTCTCTGCATGAAATGAATCCAAAACTGCATCATGTCCAATAAAATCAATTCTTGATATTTTTCACAATTATTTTCTAAAAAATTTGCATCCAGAAATTCATCACAAATAATAAAATCAATCCTTGGCACTTCGATAGAAATTTCACAATTATTTCCTTCCAAGGATGTATCAAGCAATGTATCACAGCCAATAAAATCAATTCTAGGTGCCTCAATAAATTTTCCATAATTATTTTCAGCATATGATATATCAAAAGACTCATCACAACAATTAACAATACTAGGCACTTCTAAAAAATTTTCACACTCAGCATTGGCATCTGATGTAGTACAACATGCTTCATTTTCAGCAAATTCAACACTTGGTACCTCTAGGGATTTTTCACAATCAAATTCTACAAGAGATGCATCCCTAGGTGTATTAAAAACAATAAAATCAGTTTGAGGTATCTCTATGCAATTTTCAGACAAAATAGGAGCAGTATTTACCTGATCGTGCTGAAAAATACCTGGAGATTCTACAAAAGTAGATGTATCCGTGTTCTCCTCCTGGTAATGTGCAATCTCCTCTTCAGGTTCAGGTACTGGTGGACACTCAACTAAGACAGGTGATCCTTGGGTTCATGCTTCCACCATCCAAGTCCCTACACTTTCTGGTAATTGTGGTGGTCCCTGGGGCTTGGTGCAATCCCCTACACCTATGGAATCATCTCCCATGCATGTTCCCTCAACCATTCCTGTATCAACCAAATTAGAAAAATTAGGATCATTAACAACTAAATCATCACAAGATAAAAGTATAGAATGATCCTGTAAAGTTTTAGAATTGAATTCAAAACTATCACAAGCCCTGCTATCAATCTCCTCCAATGCCTCGAAATCAGTAGGAATGGGTGATTCCTGGGGCTCAGTGCAATCCCCTACACCTGTAGATTCATCTGATTGTCCTGATCTTTGGGCTTGTATCTGATTCCATTGATCTACCAATTTTGCAAGGCGTTGTTGTTGAAGTTGTTGTTGTTGAAAATTATACTGTTGTTGTAGGATTTGTTGACACATCTCCATCATCCTTTGGTGTAGAGCCTCATCCCAATCAGGATCATCAAAGCCTCCTTGGTTAAACTGCTGAAGTGGGAGGGGCTGAAAATTCTGAGTGTCTTGCTGAAAATTCTGTCCTTGAAACTGGAAATCTTGCTGAAAATGTTGAAATTGTTGTTGAAAGGATGGTTGAACTTCCTGAGAATAGTAGCCCTGGAAATCTTGGATCTGAGGTTGAAATTGTGGTGGTAAAAACTGAGATTGCGTGGGCTGGAAATTCTGGTTACAAGGGTGAACTTGCTGTGGAAATTGACATGGTTGTTGGAAATTAGAATTAACTTGGTACCCTTGTTGAATTCCTTGAAAAGATGATTGATCTTGTTGATAAGGTTGCTGAAAATTGGGCTGAAATTGCTGAAAGTGGGGCAGAAAATTTTGGAATTGTGGTTGAAATTGCTGTAGTGGTTGATTGAAAGGTTGGTTCTACTGTTGAAATTGTTGACACGACTACTGGTAAGTAGATGAGAACATTTTGAACTGGCAGTCCTTCACAAAACAAACAAGAAAAATGGCAGCAACCGTATACAAAAGATAAAGCAAAATAAAATAGAATCAAATGATATGCCCAGAAGCACACAAGCAAAAATCAAACAAATCAACTAGTTGCTTCCCCGACAACGACGCCAAAAATTTGACGACCCCGAAATACTAAGTTAAGTTGTCACGAATTGTGGGACCATCAGAATTTAGAATTTATAAAAATGTGCTGGAAACCATTTTTGCAATCAAAATATGAAAACGTAGTAAAGGGGCCACAGGTCGTATTTTCCTCGGGACTAGTTGATGTTGTGTGATTCGCGCTTGTATTTATGTGTCGTTTGTGAATTTCGGGTTTCGAATATGAATTGGATTTGGTTTAAATTTGAAAGGACTGGAAAAGCAATGTGAAGCAAGGAACTTTAACTAAATGAACTAAACAGGGTGAATGCAATTAATAACTTGACTAATCAGCCACTTAATCCACTAATGCAAACTTGCACCATTTTGGAATTAAAACTTACACATAAATGCAAGAGTACACTGCAAAAGGTTTTAAGATTAATAATTTATCACTCAAAGCTGAAAATTCCTTTGACACTATTGCAGCAATAAGAGCAGCATGATACGCATGAAAAGGAGTAGCAAAACTATGTGCCAAATGGACACTAGCAATTAAGGAATTACACTGACCAAATCAATTTGGAAAACAAAGCTAGTGTTGAAGAAATTCGCTGAAGGAAGTGAAGAAATCCAGACCAACCATGGATCATTCAGCTTACAAACCTAAGCCTGTAGTGAACTTATTAAGACTGTAGACAGAATTGCATGAAATGCAGGGATACACGCAACATTTCAGAAACTGGTTAGAATGTTAAACCAAACAACAGCTGTAATTGATTGCTCCAAGCTAATGTCACATAAGATTCCTAAAAGCTCAATTCAATTCAGTGTAAATGTAGGAACTGAATATTGAAACACAGCTGAAACATGAACTGCCGAATTGCAGAACTTATGCAGAATTTATGCAAATACAGATTCTGATGCAGAATTGCAATGCAGCAGGAATTTGGATACAAAAATCATACAAGAAAACTGATTTCAAATGCAACAAGCTCCAATGCTAATCTTCACTGATACCATTTCAGAGATGATAATTAGGATTTGCAGAAATAGAGTTGCTAGCAGAAATGGACAGCTAACTTGCTGAAACGTGAATCAAGTCGCAATAAAAACGGATACACAGAAATTGAGTCCAATTGCTATGCGAATGAGACAAAGCTGCAATAGAGAAATGCAGAAGAGAAACTAATACATGCTTGAAATAGAATTCAGAACTGAAAGAGACTTGATACGCAGAACAGGGCTGAAACTAAAAGGGAAAAGATGATACGCAAGAAATGAGCAAGAATTAAACTACAATTAAAAGCAATTATCCACTAAACACTTTCCCTAACTATTATACTTGCCGAAAATAAACCTAACTTAAGCAAAACAATCAGAAACTGAAACTAAGCAATCTGATACGAAATTCAGAAACGAAACACTGCAGTAATAGAAATTACAGCTACAAACAACTGAGATTAGCTAAATAAACTAATCCTCAATCACTCCCTAGCTCAAATTCTTCTTGGTCGTCAAGCAAGAGCCGGCCTCGAACCCCTAAGCACAGCAATTCAGTGGAAATCAGCTTCAACCGATCACTCTGCTCAAAACGCATGCAGCTGGAATTTCAATCCAATCTCCTCGGCCTCAGTTGATGGTGGTTGATATGATGATTCGAGGACCATCTGAGCTCACCTGAGAACCCCTACAGCCGGCTCAGATGGTCGGAAATGGCTCACGGAAGAGATACAAGTGACTGGATTGCTGAGCTGCCTAAACCCTCAAATAGCCCTCTTTCGGTGCAATTTGAGCTGAATTCTCCAATGAAGCTATCCCCAATGACTCAGAATTTGATCCAAGGTAGAGATTGAGTGGTCGCGCCCCTTTGGATTGAAGGAAAAAACTGAAGAAATGGAGAAGAAACGAAGCTGCGGCGGAGACGCGACAAGGAGAAGGCTGCGGGTGAGTTTGATTAAATACATATCAGTGGACGGTCCAGATTGATCGGAGGAAATCCAACGGCTGATCTTGCTCTGATTTAAGCCAAACTTTGAGGATGTTGATCAGGGGTCAGGATCTGCCTCGTGGTAGCTCAGATCCTCCAGATGTGCAACGGATGGTCTAGATCAACCTAATCTTTGAATGGACGATCTAGAGCCCTCCGAGCTTGATCCAACGGTTGATTGAGCTCTGATTGGGATGAAACCTTCAGATCTTGATCAGAGTGCTTGATCAACCCTAACCCTAGCTCGGATTGCTTCAGATGGTCCCGGATGGCTCAGATCTAGCCGCTCTTGAATTGGACGACCCAGATTTAATCCTAATCTTGATAACTCGATCCGGGTCACTTCCGACTCAAGTTTTGCCCAATATGCCCTAGGTCCATGAACCTTTCATGCCTACAAAAATAGATCAAGAATTTAGTGGCCAAATAATCCAAATATGTGTAAATTTGCAATTAAGTCCAAATAAGAGTAAGTTCTAAAACCTAGGGCAATTTCACAATTAAGCAATAAAAACATAGGTCAAACATGGATTTTAACAATTAAAATAATCAACAAATTGGTATCTATCAATACTCTTAAGGACTTCCAGCTTGACTACAACCAAACTCAAGTCTATATTGATAACATTAGTTCAATCAACTTGACTAAAAACCCAATTCAACATTCCCGAACAAAACATATAGAAGTTAAACATCATTTTGTAAGGGATCATATAGCCAGGGGTGAAATAATACTTAAACATGTGGACTCAAAATCCAACTTTGCTGATATCTTTACCAAACCCTTACCTGAGTCTGAGTTTAGCTCACTAAGAAGACAGTTAGGGTTGTGCTTAGTAGAATAAGACTGGTCTATATTATTTTTTAAAAGTATTCCTATTTTTCTTATTTTTTTCGAAAATTAGCAAGTTTATCATTTCGTTTATCAAGTTTTTGAAATTTAAAATGATTTTCTGACTTAGTTTTCTTTCAAAAACTACCCCCTTCAAAATTAAGGCTTTTCGCAATGGACTTAGGTTAGGCCCTAACCCTAGAACTGCATGCACCTATAGAACTAGAAGTCAGCATCTCACAAGCACCTTAGGGTACATTTGAATGATAACTTAGACTGGGTTGAGATGCTTAGGTCTATGCCTTGATTCAAGATGCTTTAAGTCAGTGCATCTGCAGTAATTGGGGCAATAAATACAAGTTGAATAGCAATCAGGTTAAGTGTCAGGCTTAGAAAATCTAACTTGATCAGATCACTTAACTTGACTAACCCTAGCGAATGCTACTGTTTATGACAGTTAGTAAGTAGCTAACAGGGTTAGACATGACCCGAACAAGATCGGTTTAATTTGGTTTGGTCCAGTTTTTTTTCTCATTAGAGTTGGTTCAATATAGAATTTCAATTTCTTACTAGCTCTAATTTACTTGCTGTAATTGATATCAATTTTTTGATATATGGCAAAGGGGGAGAGAAACAAAAGAAAGGAGGAAAATTTTTTAAATTTTTCAAAATTTTTCATATCTTTTTCCAAAAAGTAAAGTAAAAGATCCAAGTGCTCAGTGTTTAAATACTTCAATTTTTTTTTTCTAAAAAATGCTTTCAAAATACTTCGAAAAGATGTCAAAAATTTCTAAGTGTATTTTGAAAAACATTTCTAAGGAAAATTTCCCTTGAAACCTCCTTGAAAATGGTTCTAAGTAAATTTTTTAACAAACTTTGTTTGAAAAAAAATAATAATAAAGATGTTTTTTAAGTGAAAATGTTTTAAATGCATAAAGTGTTTTTCAAGGCAAACTCTTCTAAGTATGGAAAAAGTTTTTTTCAATTGTTTTCCCAAGTTCTCAAAATGAAATTTTTTAAGGGAAATCTGGTTTTAAAATTTATCCTGCTAAGTAAATTTACTTTTACAAAAAGTTCTTTGAAACAAAAATTAGGCTGGCAAAAACTGTCTAAGTGTTGAAAAATTCTCGAGTACAATTGCTCTATTTCCGAAAAAAACTTAGTCAGAAACTTAAAGTGTTTTGCTAAATTTTGAAAAGCACTTAGCACTTAGAAAGTTATCAAAACCCGCATAACATTGAATATATCAGAGGGAGAATGTACAATTCAGGGGGAGATAAATTTCTATTGTCAAGATAAATTTCTATTGTTAGATTATTATTGTTGTTAGATTGCTATAATATGTTCTTAACATAACTTTTTGAACCATGTTGCCATAAATCAAAAAGGGGGAGATTGTTGGTGCCAGAAGCACCAAAGTCAAACCTATGTTTTGATGATGGCAAAGGGTTCGGAAGTTAAGATTTAGTTGTGATCTAACAAGATTATTAAGTGTGCAGGAATGTCCTAGGTATACTAGGCACTAAGTCCTGGTTTGTTGAATTGGGCACTAAGTCCTGGCCGCGAGCTAGGCAACTAAGTCCTGACGTAAGGTTGGGCAATAAAACCTGGTGAGTGAAGTTGGGCACTAAGACTTGGTGAGTGAAGCTGGGCACTAAGACCTGGTCGAGGACTGGGCACCGAAGACCTGGTGAGTGAAGCTAGGCACTAAGACCTGGTCGAGGACTAGGCACCGAAGACCTGGTGAGTGAAGCTCGGCGAAAGTCCAATCGGAGGAGTCGGTTGGCAAAAAGATAAATTCTCCCGAGAGGAGTAGGTGAGGATGCGTTCCCTGTAGGAGGGAACATTAGGCGTTGGTTCGACCTAGGGTTCCATTTGGGAGACCCAAAGTCAGAACCAAGATAGGTTAGGCTGTAAATAATGTTTAATATATCATGTATATTTGCTTCTTGTGTTTGGAACTAACCCTGGTTGCAGGAAACGAAGGGACGGTGTTTTTGTAGCTCAGGCGCCTCATTGGAAGGAGGCGCCTCACTGGGCTAGGTGCCTGTGTGGATACAAGCGCCCCAGTGCAAGGCCAAACCAAGCCATCGAAGTAAACTTCCACGGAAGCCTTTAGACCAAGTCAAGCTAGGCACCTGTGTTAACACAGGTGCCCCAGTCAGCTCAGGTGTATCAATGAAGGGGATAGGCGCTGACCAAGCCTGCGGATTAGAGTTTGCGCAGGAGAGGCCACGTGTCAGGCGCCCCCTTGAACACAGGCGCCCCAGAGACCAGTATAAATAGGGGTTCACCCCCAAGGCTTCAGAACAACTCAAACTTCTCGCTCTCAACACTTTCGTTCAAGCGCTACGCTCCGACACGCTCCGCACTGCGATTCAGGTGCCGACGACGACCCACTGATCCGAACTTCCAACCACTCCGGTCGTCTGTAAAAGTTTATTTTCGTAAAGTGTTGTAATTTCATTTTTCAATTCTATATTTTGTACTCCAACTTGTAAACATGTTTATAAATATAGAATTGCCTATCGTAAATGGTCAAGGACCGTGGGCCTTGGAGTAGGAGTCGACTACGACTCCGAACCAAGTAAAAAAGAAAGATTGTTAGCGATTATTTTTGTGTTTTCCGCTGTGTAATTTCTCTTAATCATCTGAAAATTTTACGATCGATATTCACCCCCCTCTATCGATTTACTCCGATCCAACACATTGTAGGCCTCTTCCCAATCGGGCCACAGCAGAGAAGTTCCTGCTGGTTCTCGTCGACTATTTTTCCAAATGGGTAGAAGCGGAGCCCCTGGCGCACATCATGGAGGTCGCTGTGATGAAAGTCCTATGGAGGGACATCGTCTGCAAATACGGCATCCCCCACAAGCTGTTGTCAGACAATGGAAGATAATTTTCTGGACACAAGCTAAAAGAATAGTGTGAGGGGTTGGGCAATGGACATGCCGAGATTGTCAATCTTGAAATCCTCCGGGGACTCAAGATAAAGATAGATCAAGTCGGAGGCAGCTAGGTCGATGAACTCCCCAGCATCTTGTGGTCCAATCGTACCACCCCGTGAGAAGGAATAGGCCAGAGCCCTTTCTAGTTGGTGTATAGGGCTGAGGCCGTCATCTAGTGGAGATCGGGGAAGAGTCCGCCCGACGACAACACTATAACAAGGAGGGCAATGATCAAGAGCGGTTGATTGACCTAGACCTCATATCAGAGGTGTGGGATAGAGCCGCAGCTTGGTTAGAAGCGTATCGACGAAGGATGCAGTAAGCCTATAATCGTCGGGTGATCGCCCGCAGATTTGAGGTCAATGACAAGGTCTGGAAGAGGATCAAACCAGTCGGAGACCTGGGGAAGCTGGAGCCGTAGTGGGACGGATCGTATGTTATCAGCAAAAAGCTCACAGGGGCAGCTACTTTCTAGAAGATGACAAAGGCAACGGCTGGAAAGGCGATGACACGCCAACCATCTCCGCCCCTATCACACTCGGTGAGGTGTTGAGTTGTTTGCTTACCTTAAGTATTCTTTGTTTGCACTGCCTTGCAATTCAATAAATAAAAAGAGTAAATGGAATATTACTCAAAAATCATTGAATCCTTACCTGAGAAAACCCCTAATACCTCCGTGGTGAGTAGGCATGGCCTCGCTGCTGCACATGCCCGACCAGAGCTACAAAACCCTACTACCTCCGAGGTGAGTAGGTTTGGCCTCGGTGTTGCACATGCCCGGCCAAGAGCTGCAAAACACTACTACCTTCGCGGTGAGTAGGCTTGGCATCGGGGCTGGCCATGCCCGGCCAAGACCTGCAAACCCTACTACCTCCATGGTGAGTAGGCTTGGCCAAGCCTCGGGGTTGCACATGCCCGGCCAAGAGCTGCAAAACCCTACTACCTCTACGGTGAGCAGGCTTGGCCTCGGTGCTGCACATGCCCGGCCAAGAACTGAAAACCCTACTACCTTTGCGGAGAGTAGGCTTGGCCTAGGTGGTGCACATGCCCGTCCAAGAGCAACAAAACCCTACTACCTACGCGGTGAGTAGGCTTGGCCTCGGTGGTACACATGCCCAGCCAAGAGCTACAAAACCCTACTACCTGCGCGGTGATAGGCTTGGCCTTGGTGCTGCACATGCCCGACCAAGAGCTGCAATACCCTACTACCTCCGTGGTGAGTAGGCATGGTCTCGGTGCTGCACATGCCCGACCAAGAGCTGCAAAATCCTACTACCTCCGCGGCGAGTAGGCTTGGCCTCGGTGCTGCACATGCCCAGCAAAGAGCTGCAAAACCTTACTACCTCCGCGGTGAGTAGGCTTGACCTCGGTGCTGCACATGCCTGGCCAAGAGCTGCAAAACACTACTACCTCCGCGGTGAGTAGGCTTGGCCACGGTGCTGCACATGCCAATCCAAGATTTGCAAAAAAGAGCTGCAAAACCCTACTACCTCCGCGGTGAGTAGGCTTGGCCTCGGTGCTGCACATTCCGGCCAAGAGCTACAAAAACCTACTACCTTCGAGGTGAGTAGGCTTAGCCTCGGTGCTGCACATGCCCGGCCAAGAGTTGCAAAATCCTACAACTTTCGTGGTAAGTAAGGTTGGCCTCAGGGCTGCACATGCTCGACCAAGAGTTGGAAAACCCTACTACCTCCGCGGTGAGTAGGTTTAGCCTTGGTGTTGCACATGCCCAACCAAGAGTTGCAAAACCCAACTACCTTTGCGGTGAGTAGGCTTGGCCTCGGTGGTGCACATGCCCGTTCAAGAGCAGCAAAACCCTACTACCTCCGCGGTGAGTAGGCTTGGCCTCGGTGGTAAATTATGAGTGTGGATATATATTATTTATATATATAGAAAAAAGATTATAGTGACAGTAAATTATAAGTATAGGTATACGCTACTTATAACCACAGTAAAAAAAAATATAGTGACGGTAAAATATAAGTGTAGGTATAGATATCCAATACCCACAGCATTGATATCTGTCCCTATAACTTATAGTGACGATTTCATATATCTGTGGCTATATGTTATCTATACCCACAGTTTGTATATGTATAGCTAAAGCTTACCATGGGTATATGACAATTTTCTTGTAGTGAATTATGATAACCTACTTACACAGATCAACATTAAAGACAAGAGTCGAAACATGACCCAAGTGCTTACTAACATTAGGGAAAACCAGAAATACTACTACTGTTTTCTCACTCCTAATCTTAGACTCTACCTTCTGACCCTATTTTCTCTTCTTTGACCTTGCAATCACACTCTACCTTCTTCTCGTGATCTTTCTGTCTTTTGCTTTGTTTTCCTTTCTCTTCCTTAGGAATTCTAGGTTCTAAACTCATAACCCCTGTTTGGGTCTGGACAATTGAGTTTAACTAGTAGGTTGGTACTTACTCGTCGATCCCTATGGATTCGATATCTTATTACTTGATGACTACATCGTACACATGCCATTTGCATGCATCAATAGGTGGCAATGTCTCTTTGTAATCAATATCACTTTTGTGAGTGAATCCTGTGGCAATAAGTCTGGCTTTGTGCCTTTTGATATTTCCATTAGAGTCATATTTGGTCTTAAAGAGTCATTTACTTCTAACATTCTTACGACCTTCTGGTGATTCAACAAGATCCCAAACTTCAATATGAGTCATTGATTCCAATTCTTCATTCATAGCATCTAACCATTTATTAGAATTAGTACCTTTTATGGCTTGTGAAAAGGAAATTGGATCTTCCTGGATTGCTATATGAATTTCATGTTCTTGAAGATAAACCACATAATCATTAGAAATAGTTGGTCTCTTTTATCATTTAGACCTTCTTAATTATTTCATGTGTTTCATATATTGACGGTTCATTGATAATAATTTCATTTATATGAGTTTGATCATCTACATGTTGTTCTTGTGAGTTGTTTAACGCTTCAACAATTGTAGGAACAACAATATGAGAAAAGGTCCTAGGTAAAGGAACTCCTCCTTTACTTCTTCAATATACACTTTACGTGGCTCTTCACTCCCACTAATGTCATTATTTTCAATAAATCTAACATTTTCCGTTTAAACAATTCTTGTATTATGGTTAGGATAATAAAATTATACCCTTTAGATTTTTCTGAATAACAAATGAAGAAACCACTAATTATTTTTTAATCTAGTTTCTTTTCATGTGGATTGTAAATTCTTATTTCTGCCTGGAAATCCCAAACATACAGGTGTCATAAACTAGGTTTCCTAACAGTTCATAGTTCAAAAGGAGTTTTAAAAACTGTCTTACTAGGAACCATGTTCAATAATATGTAGTAGTTTTTTATGCATGCATCCACAAAGACGTTGGTAATGATGAGTCAGTGATCATACTCCTAATCATATTTTATAAAGTATGATTACACTTTTCTGCTATACCATTTTGTTGTGATGTATCTGGTATAATGTATTGAGCATAAATGTCATGTTTCCCAAGAAATTAAATAGTTATGAACATGTTGGGAACGAGATGGCTAGAGAGGGGGGGGGGTGAATATAGCCAATCACTTACTCTTGGAAGAGTTATCAAATTTCTGCACTTGAAGTTAGTAATAGCACAGCGGAAGTATGGGAAAACAAAACTTGCAGAAACTAAAACCAAAACCTAACTAGCAAGATTAGCAAGATCGCTAACAAGGAGATTTTACAAGGTTCGGGGATAACTTGCCCCTACTCCTTGGCATGCCCTTAAGGTGGGCGATCCCTTGATCGTCGGCAGATCAAGCCCCGGTGATAACCGGATATGAAACAACCTCCTTCTTGGTGGAGAAACCTCCCCACAGTTTGTTTCAAACAATAATATAGAATGAGCACAATGAAACAATAAGAAGGATCTTACTTAAACACTTAGCAAGGACAAAAACACAGCAAGCTTCCCTGAGCTCCACCCAGTGGCGATCTCACGCAAGAACCCTTCTCCGTGTCTTCCCACTGTCGGACTCCAAGCTTCTTGTTTTCTCCTTCAAGCGCTCAAGTAAACGATGGTTGCTTCTCAATGGCTTGCTCAGAATGAATGAAGAACTCCAAGATCAGCAAGCTTGATGTAGAGCCAAAACCCAGGAACTCAAGAGCACAAAACTGAAGAAGTATCGAACACTGCTTCTCTCGTTCCTTTTTGTTTCTCCGCCAAGCGACAGATGATCTCATCTCCAGCAGCCTACAACTGCCTCACTGCCAACGCGCCAGCTACACTGAGCCCTAACTGAACTTCCTGAGCTCCCTCAGCCAAGCTTCAGTCAGCAGCCTCAGTCCTGCATCCAGCCGTTGCAACCTGTGTGGAGAAAGGGACAAACCTGCTCCAAGGAAAGCTCACTTTGACTTCTCCTTGAGTGTTTGAATCCTCCCCTGTCACCTGAAAATCAATCAGAGTATTAGAGCAGCAAATCAACCAGCATATCAAATATCAGAGGAAAGTGGCAGCGAATCGGTTGTGTTCAGACGCGATCAGAGCGTCTGACAGTGCAGTTTGAATTAAAGTGATCGGTCACCTGACCGATCAGAGAGCCTCCTGATCGGTCACCAGACTGATCAGGCAGGTCCCGGATCGATCAGGCTTCGTCCTGATCGATCCCCAATGCTCGATTAGAAATCGCGATTTCTTTGAGATTCTCCTGGACCGATCACCAGACCGATCCCAGGTCGTGGATCGTTCACCTGACCGATCCACCCTTATATTGGGTGATTTCTGAGTTTCGCAGGCTAGACCTTCTGATCGGTCAACTGACCGACCAGGGATCTTCCTGATCGGTCAGCAGTCCGATCAGGTCATCCCCAGACCGATCAGGCTACGTCCTGATCGATCTTAGTGAGGAGCCCGCGAAGCTGGATCGTTCAACAGAACGATCTGCACAGTGATCCTGATCGGTCAGCAGACCGATCAGGAGCTGTTCAGCAAGTGAACTCAACCTCACTGCTTGCTCCCTGATCGGTCACCAGACCGATCAGGAGCCAGTCAATGGGTGAAACGCATACTCCCTGATCGGTCACCAGATCGATCAGGAGCAACACAGTAGGTTCCCAACCTCACTGTGTGCTCCCTGATCGGTCACCCGACCGATCAGTCATCGCTGGATCGGTCTCCAGACCGATCCACGAAGGAGCAGCGTGCCAAAATCCCTGATCGGTCACCAGACCGATCCAGAGACTCAATCTCAACCCTCCAAGCTAAGGATTTTCCATCTAACCCTCCAAGTTGGGAATTTGCACCTAACCCTCCAAGTTAGGACTTTTCACCTAGCCCTCCAAGCTAGGACTTTTCACCTAGCCCTCCAAGCTAGGACTTTTCACCCAACCCTTCCGAGTTAGAACTTCATCAAACCTAGCCCTCCAAGCTAGGCACCTGACCCTCCAAGCCAGGACTTTTTCACCTAATTCTCCAGGATGGGAATTTGCACCTAACCCTCCAAGTTAGGACTTTTCACCTAGCCCTCCAAGCTAGGACTTTTCACCCAACCTTTCCGAATTAGGACTTTTCCAACACCTAGCCCTCCAAGCTAGGATTTTCCACACCTAACCCTCCAGATTAGGATTTTTCCAATACCTAGCCCTCCAGGCTAGAATCCTCCATATCATGCCTAATCCCCGATCAGGACTTAATCATAATCATCATCATCATTAACCTAAACTAAAATCGTTGTCAACACCAAAACAACAATTAAGGCCAGACTGCATCAACAGAACATTGTCCCGAATCATCATATTTTTCATAATATTTACCATCTCTATCAGATCAAATAATTTTCACTTTTCTATCTAAACCTGATTGACAAATATCTCTAAGGCATTTACTAACTGAGATTTTTCATGTATGAGATAGGCATAATCATAATGTGAAAAGTCGAAGGTGATGAAATATTTGTCCTTTCCTATAGATGAAATATCAAAAGGCCTAAGTGTGCATTATCTCTAGGAGTCATGTGCTTCTTGTGGCTCCTTCCTTTGTATGTTTTGTTTTATTCCTTTAATACAATCCACATAAATGCCAAGATCGATAAAATTTAAATTTGATAGGATTTCATTCTCTATCAATATTTTTAATCATTCTTTGGGGACATACCACAAACGTATATGCCACAAGTTAGCAGACCATTCATTTACTAAACCATGTTTAGTTCTAACATTATGATCCGAGGTTAAAAGAGTCACATCAAAGAGGTTATCAAGTCTAACTTTGTAAATACCATAATTAAGAACACCAAAACCATTTCTAAGATTTGTTTTGGATAAACTGAAACAATTATTTCCAAATTTAAAATAATATCCAACAGAATCAAGTCTTGACAAGGAAACTAAATTGCATCATCACTGCAATTTAACGCTCCGGCGTGTTCCCTTAACGCTCGTGTTAATCTTACAGGGTGGGAGCTCTTCCTCTCTCGTCATCATCCTCGTGGGTTGAACCCTGGTGACTGGTTGTCGACGTAGATGTTGGGGCAATCGGCCCTGAGATGATCTGGAGGATCATGATATTTTGATGTGTGGGCAATACGGTTAAGTTAGGATTTGTGTTGTTCTCATATGTGTACATGAGTGTGCAGGTGTACAGGTACACATGGACTTGGTTGATGTCTTCAGGTGAAGGATGGCATGGAGGTATGTTGGAGGCTTATGTGAGCATCCGAGGGACCGTTGGATAGCAGGGATGATGAGCCAAGGGACGCGAACTTCGAGGCGTACGTGAAGGGTGGCATGGAGGCAAGCTAGAGGCTTGCGTGCGCATCCGAGGGACGAGGGCCAAAGATGAAGAGGGCGTGAAGGCAACAGTCAAGGCTGCTGGTGAAGAGACAACTGAGTTGTGAGGATCTGAGTATGTGGGTTTGTACTCAGGGGTCTAAGCCGGGAAGGTTTGAGTGCGGAGGGACTTGTACTCGGGAGTGAAACCCTAGGCTTAAGGGTGTCCCAGTCGACTGACCTATTGGCAGTCGACTGGTATAGGCTGGAACAGGCTGGCAGATTCGAACGTTGTGTGTAACGGTCAAATCTGAGTGGAACCAGGTGACTGCCATTTGGGCAGTCGACTGGTAGCGGCTGTTTCAGATTCGAGCCCTATTAAAGGGGGCTCGTTTCCTACTATCTTCTTTGACGAAACTCGCTTGGGTAAAGTGAGTTAGTAGTCTATTGTGATCAGAGAGCTTCCGATGTGCTGTGGAGAGGTTTCTCCACCCACAAGGAGCAACAGATCTAGCCGGAGGTTATCCGGGGGTTGATCCACCGACGGATTCTTGATTAGTCACCCGATACCAAGTAAATCAGGTTGTTAGCAGTGTTTTATTTCTTATTTACTTTTCATATTATTGTTTCCGCTGCGCTAACGACTTTGTAGAGATCAAAACGACGAGATTCGCTATTCACCCCCCTCTAGCACATAGAAAACGATCTATCAGTTGGTATCAGTGCGAAGGACCGCTCTTGATCGGACTAATCGCCGAGGGAGCACTCGCTAGAGGAAGAAGAACATGGAAGATAAGTTGGGAGAAGATATCAACACACCACCATCCTATAATCATGAAGAATTTGATCATTGGAAGACAAGATGGAAAATTGGCTAGGGTTGTATTGGAAATGTAGAATGACCATTGAGGGCTCATTCGAAATCCCCAAGGATAAGCATGGCAAGAGGCTTCGTCCCTGATATTGGACAAGTGAACAACAAGAACAAGCTAGGGCAAATGAGAAGGTAATAAATATTTTGATTAATATCTTGCCTACTAATGTGATGTGGTGTATAGGAGACTACAAAAGCGCACATGAGTTATGGAAGAAATTGGAAGAAGTTCACAAGAACTCTACACAAGTTCAATTAGTGGAAGAGCATGATGAAATAGGTTCAATGGTCCAAGAGGACCAAAATGAAGAATTGTCTATGCCATCAAGTGAGGAGTCATCCACCTCATCAAGAGAAGAAGAGGAAGAATCAATATCAAGAATTGAGGGGGGAGAAGAGACCCTCAACTATACAAGAGCAAGAGAAGACGGTAATCTTCACCAAAGCCAAGTCAAAAGAGCACATCACATGCTTTGGATGCAACAAAAAGGGGCACTACAAGGATAAGTGTCCACTAGGTAAAAAGAAGGTAATTCCTAAGCCCAAGTCCATTCAAATTA
The DNA here is from genome assembly GCA_024364735.1 of Boesenbergia rotunda. Classification (NCBI taxonomy): domain Eukaryota; kingdom Viridiplantae; phylum Streptophyta; class Magnoliopsida; order Zingiberales; family Zingiberaceae; genus Boesenbergia; species Boesenbergia rotunda. Next base: position 184,438 of record JAGFNQ010004197.1, on the reverse strand, counting down.
TATCTAATATGGGTTGTAGGAATGAGGAAGCTCAAAACAAGAGAAAGAGAATTCGATGTTTCACATGCGGGGAGCTCGGGCATTATCATACAAAATGTCCAAGGAGTGGAGAGCTCAAGAAAATGGAACACCTTAGAAAATGGGAGAAAGGAGAAAGGAAAAGAAGCACTTATCAAGGGGGAGCCCCAAGGGTAAGGGAGGTAATCTCTAACTCTACTTATACTTCAAATTTTTCAATGAATACTCAAAATGGTGGTATGAATGTCAAAATTGACAACAATTGCTTGCCCATGCATGTTTGTGGTTTTAAATATCATGATAGGAATAAAAACAATTTTGTATGCCGAAACACCAAACATTCTATGATGCATGATAAATCTATGAACTCTATGAATAAGGACCAAGGCATAAATTCTAAGAAAGGGGGAAATATGCCTAGAAAAATAGGTGGACCTAGAAATGATCAAAATAGATCTAGTGATCCTAAGGTTCGAAAGTTGGAAAAGGAGAATCAAGTGTTAAGAGCAAAACTTGATCAGTTAGAAAGAAACCTAGGTAGAGTCATTCAAGGGTACAAGAGATTGAACATAATATCAAAGGACCAAAATCATAGGAATGGTAGGTCAGGGTTAGGACACCATCCTAGAAGGGCTAATATTGATAAACTATCATATTCAAGAATGCCCTATAACTATGATAGAGAAAAGTCAAAAATGGCAAGGAAAAGCCATTTGAAGGAAAAGAAAAGAATTTGACTAAGAAAAAGGTCTGTAGGGTTAAGAGAGTGATAGTGGAAAGTCAAGAAGCACCGAAGGAGCATCGGTGTGGGCTTGCCTTTGTAGAAGAAATACCTAGGCAGGTAGCTAGGGCTAGGAGCTCAAGGGAGAGCTCTAGAAGTCCAAGTGGGTTCCATGGTCAATGGATCTCAGGTGGTTTTCTTCTAGGAGATTGAAAAGGACTATAGGGTGTGCCAAGAGGTTTAAAAGGCTAAGGATAGTTTTAACCCTAGAGAATTGGCACACTAAAGGGAACATTTATATGAAAAAGGAGAGTTTGGGAATCATTTTAAATATCAAATGAAGTTGATAGAAAGTGGAACCTATAGGATACCATGATTGGATTTCATGTTGATACAAAATTGACATTAATTGAAAAGTTTTGGATTTGTATCAAAAGTCAAGCACGGTTGATGTTTTTCATGAACCAAATTTTTCTAGGGTAGGGAATACCTTAACAATCGTGCTTACAAAGTTTCACATTTTTCCAAATTTTCTAGAAGTTTTTATTCGTTTCTGAATTTTGGTAGTAATTCTGAAAAACTGCGTATCAGTCGACTGCCAGAGGGCAGTCGACTGGTATTGTGGGCAGGTTGTGAATTTGTGATTTCTAAGGTGGTTTTCAGAAATATGATTAGTTCTATTTGGCACCAGGGGTAGGGTTGCTTGGGGCAATCTTTTTGATGGTGTCAAAGGGGGAGAAATTGGAGTGTTGAGTTAGGTTTGGGTTGAAACTTAACCTTGATACTATGGAGTTCAGTTTTGGGAAAACTTAACTTTGGGATTAGCATAGGTGAAAACATAACCTTAATAAGGATTGAAATTTGGGAGAAAGCATAGGTTAAGGGGGAGGATGCCTCTTGTGTGATATGCTTAAATTTCAATTGCTTGTGTTATTGTTATTGCTATATGTTTACCTAACTTAACATATTGCCACACATCAAAAAGGGGAGATTGTTGGGGCAATCGGCCCTGAGATCATCTGGAGGATCATGATATTTTGATGTGTGGGCAATACAGTTAAGTTAGGATTTGTGTTGTTCTCATATGTGTACATGAGTGTGCAGGTGTACAGGTACACATGGACTTGGTTGATGTCTTCAGGTGAAGGATGGCATGGAGGTAAGCTGGAGGCTTACGTGCGCATCCGAGGGACCGTTGGATAGCAGGGATGATGAGCCGAAGGACGCGGACTTCGAGGCGTACGTGAAGGGTGGCATGGGGGCAAGCTGGAGGCTTGCGTGCGCATCCGAGGGACGAGGGCCAAAGATGAAGAGGGCGTGAAGGCAACGGTCAAGGCTGCTGGTGAAGAGTCAACTGAGTTGTGAGGACCTGAGTATGTGGGTTTGTACTCAGGGGTCTAAGCCGGGAGGGTTTAAGTGTGGAGGGACATGTACTCGGGAGTGAAACCCTAGGCTTAAGGGTGTCCCAGTCGACTGGCCTATTGGCAGTCGACTGGTATAGGCTGGAACAGGCTGGCAGATTCGAACGTTGTGTGTAACGGTCGAATCTGAGTGGAACCAGGTGACTGCCATTTGGGCAGTCGACTGGTAGCGACTGTTTCAGATTCGAGCCATATTAAAGGGGGCTCGTTTCCTACTATCTTCTTTGATGAAACTCGCTTGGGTAAAGTGTGTTAGTAGTCTATTGTGATCAGAGAGCTTCCAAAGTGCTGTGGCGAGGTTTCTCCACCCACAAGGAGCAACAGATCTAGCTGGAGGTTATCCGGGGGTTGATCCACTGACGGATTCTTGGATTAGTCACCCGACCGGGGTGGATACAAAGTAAATCAGGTTGTTAGCAGTGTTTTATTTCTTATTTACTTTGCATACTATTGTTTCCGCTGCGCTAACGACTTTGTAGAGATCAAAACGACTAGATTCGCTATTCACCCCCCCCCCCACACACACAGAAATCGATCTATCAGTAGATTCCTTCCAGAACACTGAACAAAGAAATTCTCATTCACATTCGTTCCCAAGGACTTAAATCTTACTGCAATGTTCGTCATTTCAATAACATGTTGTTGCTACGTGAACCATCAAACTTCATGGTAGTTAAAGTAGCCATTAACGCCCCAGCAAGAGACTTATCGGCAGTTTGGGAACACTCTCCAATAAACATTAAGCTTAGTCTTTTCAATTTTTCCCAAGCATCATAATGCTCTTTTCATCATCGCTGCTAGTTTTAGTAATAGCAGTAGGTTTCTCAACCCAAAGTGACAAATCAAGACCCAAAACACCAAGGTGAAATTGAATTTGTTCACACCAATTAGGGAAGTTGAGACCATGAAACATGAAAATAGACAAAACATGTGATTAAAGTGAAATAGGAATAGGCATCGCAAGAATAAATATAATAATCACTTGTTAATTACATATTCAACACCAATATATATTAGTGTGTACTGATGTTCACCTTTGGATGATCCAACAGTATATAAACATTATGATGCTTAATGATTCACTATAATTTGGTAATTGAAATATTTAAGCAAAATTATTTTGTTATCTTTAGATATACAAAATATCTAACATAATATGTTAATTATCACATTTTATATTCATAAACTGTGAGAGCAAATGATTAACCTTTGGGTGATCTTTAAATGTCTTGTAGTTATGAATTTAATTACCTATAACTATAAGTCATTTCCAAGCATCACATACTTATAGGTAATAAAGTTTGATTATATAATTTAAAATTGATTAACTTTATGATAAGATCACTTTAGTGATTAACAAACTAACATAAAATGAATTCAACTTATATAACAACGACATAATATATTATGTCATCATCATTAGTTTCAAAAAGTCACAATTAAGAATATAATACATGTACAGAAAAAACATGATCATACGTCATCAGTACTACTAGTTGACGAAAATAGAAATTCTGGTGAGTCATACACTTTGGCCAATATATATACACACACACACACGACATATATAATGACGAAGGCAAATGGCTATCCCTATGAAAATGGAACATAATCATAATTGAAATTTAGGGTTCATGAATTATAACATAAACGAATGAAAAATAATGAGTTCTTAAACCATCAACTGATACCACATGTAGGCTTTATAAAATTCATAACAAAACGCGATGAATTTAGGCATGGATCTTAGAACATCATGTTAATCGCACCCCTATTCATATCTGATAAAATTAAACTACTAATCTTGAGTAGCTATAAATTTCTCTTTGTAGAAGAATGAAGAAATGATTTCTCTCTCTTGCTTTTTCTTAATTCACAGAGTTATTTTTCTTGATCGATAGATACTGAATTCTATACTCCACTACTATATGGAGAGAGATGACTGATTCTGATAACTTCTTTCAGATAACTAGATGTTCTATCATGTGTAGGCACCTTTTCAAATTGATCAACCTTATCAGATAAACATTATATATTTAAATCATAAATTATATATTAGCCCTTAATTAAATATCTAATTATATTGTGGCATGTGGACCACAAAACTAAAAGTAGCTACCATCAACAATATGCCTCGATGCTCCTTATCCATCAATTCTTCGAATTTCTCATACTATCCTTATTTGATCGCCAAGGAACCTCAAGCCACTAAGTCAACCAACATGACTGTGCCAACTCAAGCTCCATAAATTAGTCCGACACTATCTTAATGTTTTTCTTATTCTGTGGTCGCTTACACACCTTATGCAATCTTTTTCAAACGCCATTGCACTTCCAAGTCATTGAACGTGCAGCCTTTATCAAGCCAAGCCAAGATCAACACTTGACCTCATTTAGTCACAAACTCTATGAGCTTAATATGTGTCCTGCCAAGTTTTTGCTCAACTTCAAACGCATATGAAACACATATATGAGGCCTAACTCAATCTCTTTATTCAAATATCAAAATCCAAGTTCGAATCTAATCTCTTAGTATATGAATATACAATTGTCCCAATAATGTCTTTTTTACAAATCAAGTTAGGTTTGTCGAGTAAGCTAGACAAAATTGTCATCGTGCTACGAGGTTAAAAAGACTAGTCATGCCATGTTCGATTGACTATATATGTGCAAGACCATTCGAGAAAGCCAATTGAGTTAAGCAGAGCTGACCCTAAACTTTGAAGGGTCTAGTGAAAAAAAAATGAAGAGCTTATTCATATAAAAAAAATTGGGTACGTATGCATGTTTTTATTTCTTATTGGCACGTTTGCAAACAAAGACCATAATATTTTAGAATTAATAATTAGGATCTTTTTAATTTATTTTTTTGGTTGACACAAGATATTCAGTTATTCGAACCAAATAATTCTGAGGGTGACTGATCCGACTATATGGAAATTTTTTACCGGCCACAAGGATAATTTATCTATGAAAATCTTATCAAACTAGGCAAGTGATAAGTATCATTTTATTGATCATTTCATATGCTTAAATCCGTGTTTGACCCATATTTTATTTGCGTAATTGTGGATTTACCCTAGGTTTTAGGATTTACATTCATTTTGGACTTAATTACAAATTTGGATATATTTGAATTGTTTTGTCACTAAATTGTTGATCTACATTTGTAGGCTTGGAAGGATCATGGACCTAGGTCATGTTGGGTCAAAGTTGAGTCAAAAGTGGACTGGATCAAGTGATCAAGTGTCGACTAATATGGGTCGTCCGATGCGAAAACGGTTAGATCTTGGCCATTCGAGAACTTCTGATCAATCCGAGCTGGGATTAAGGTTAATCGAGCACTTGGATCAAGATCTGAAAGTTTCATCCAAATCAGAGATCATATGACCGTCAGATCAAGCTCAGGAGGATCTAGACCGTCCATTTAAAGAGCAAGGTGATCTGAACCATCCGTTGCAAATCTGGAAGATCCGAGCCACCGATAGATAGATCCTGACCCTTGATCAAGATCTGGAAAGTTTGATCCAAATCAGACGGAGATTAGCCGTTGGATGAGCTTTGAATAATCTCAGTCGTCCAAATTTAATGGCTTAAGTTTAAATGGAAATTCCCTCCACAGAACAGAGCGTCGCGTCTTCGCAGCTTCTTCGTTCTTCTTCACTTGTTCTTCTGTTTCTTTGCGATTTCTTCCATCTGAAGGCGTGGCCACCTCGAATTCGACCTTGGAGCAAGATCTGGATCATTAGAAGAAGCTTCAATGGAAATTCTAGCTCGGATTCTCACCGGGGCAGAGTGGATTGAGGGTTTCGTCCATTTCTGTAATCTGATCAACTAAATCGCGATCGCGTGCCATTCTTTTCAATCGGAGCTGTCCGAAGGGTCTTCTGATGGTTTCTAATCAACACCAAATCTCCATAGTAATTCTACTTCGCGAGATCTAGAAAATCGGATTGGAATTCTCCAGCCGAGTGAAATCTGTGAGCAGATCTGAAATTGAAGCTGTTTTCCCATTGATTTGCGAGTTGAAGGGGTTCTTGGCTTGCTCTTGTGTGACGACAAGGAGGTCTTGAGTCAAGGGAATGAACGAGGCTTAGTTTCTTACTGAATTTACATTTGTTAGCTGTAACTTCCATTTTCTGCAATCTTTTTCGTTCCAAATTTTGTATCAGTTGTTTAAGTTCACTTGTCCGAATTGTTTCAGCCGTAATTAGGTATCATTCTGCAGGTAGTTAGCTAGTGAACTTGTTTAGTGGACAATAGTTTGCAACTTCAGTTCAATCACTGTTTCATTGCTTGCGTATCAGATTTCGTTTCTGAATTACAGTTTTCAGTTTCAGTAAGTTTGGTTTTTAGCTTCTTAAGTTCGTAGCAAGTAATCATCAGTCCTTCTTAATCTTCTTCGAACATATGTTCTGTGAATTAGATCTTAGTTTTCTTTGTGAGTGCTGAATTCAGTTTTATTCCTGCATTTCTGTTTAGCTGCTGCGTACCAATTTCTATTCCTGTGTATCAGTTAGTTTGTGTATCCCTTTACAGTTTTTAGCTTCTTAAGTTTGTGTCAAGCAACCCTTAGATCTCTTACATCTTGTCTGAACATTAGATTTTGCATTCAAATTCAGATTGCCTTGTGTGTTTAATTCCTGCAGTTGAAGTCTCTCTGCATTTCTGCAAACTAGTGTGTGCGTCAGTTTCCCTTCAGCGAAGCTGAGTTTATCATTTCTGCACTTTGTGCCAAGTAAACATAGTTCATCTAAATCTTAACTGAATATTAGATTCAAGCACTCGACTTGATCTTAGTTGTTTTGATTGATTTTTGCATCCAATCTGTCATTGCATTTTTGCATTCAAATTGTTACTGCATTTTACATTCGTGTACTGTTTTTCTTGAGTTCATTCATTCAGTTAGCTGTATCTGAAATGATCAGTTCCATTTCTGCAGTTTTCAGTATCAAGTTTTAAGCTAGCTTTGTGTACTCGATTCTAGCTGCTGGTTTGTGTGTGCACTGAGTTTTTCTTTACTGTTGATTTTCTGCATTGGAGTTGTTGTTTCGTTTATGCATAAACTTTTTCATCAGCTAGTTCCTACATTGATCAGTATTTAGGTTCCAAAGCTCTTCCTCTACTCTTGCATATCATTTCATTGATAGCTTGTTTTCAAGGCTAAATTGATCATGTATAGTTTCTGTACTTAGTGTCATTTTGGCACATAAGTTTGTTTCCTTTGCATTTCAAGTTGTTTCATTGATGCACTTTATATCAAGTTTGTTTCCTTAATTTCTCATTGACACCAAATCCCAATTTTATTTGAAACCCAAAAATATCAACGATACATAAACTCGAGCTCGAAGCAAACCTTCTCAGCTAGCCCTAGGAAAAATACGACCTGTGGCCCCTTTACTACACTTTTATTCTTTGATTGCAAAAAGGGTTTCCAGCTTATAAATATCTAAATTTGAGACCCACATTCATGACAACTCTTTTGGGTCCATCAGCAAGCCAAAAAAGCTAGGAATGCCGAATAAATAAGGTACATTGGATATACCGTATAAACATTTACATTGATTGATTAAATCATGTTCAAACATATAATTGCAACTCAAATTGTATTTTAAAAGGTACAAATACGATAATTAAATTTGACACATTTATCTTTCTTAGATGATTAAACCTTGATTTCAAACAAAGTCTCATATTATAATTATTTGAATAAAATCTCATATCATCATCATTATTATTGAAATAAAATAAATGATTACATGACAAATTACTTTATTAAGTAAGTCTATTTTGTTGGTTATAATAACCTATGCATAGTGACAATATTGATAAAACATAAAACACACACGTCTCCTATCTAATTATTGTTATTCATCCAGAACTGAGCTTGAAGTCGATCAATGGTCTTTTGATCTACTTGGAATGCCTTAGCGAGAACTTCATCAGATATGGAAGGTTTTGAGCCAAAAACTGCATTTGCAATGGTTATGGTACCGGGGTTTTGGCTACTTAGAGCAGCGATTGCAACAGCTCTTGTATGTCCACGATTGGATTGGAAGTGGACAAGGCCTTGAGGGAACACAAACACATCACCCTTTTTCAGAATCTTGGTGAAAAGGCGGTTGGTTTGGCCGATGTTGGATGTCACAAAGCCAACATAAAGCTCTCCTTCTAGCACGGTGAGGATCTCAGTGGCGCGAGGGTGAGTGTGGGGTGGGTTGATGCCCCGAGGGGCGAAGTCGATGCGAGCCATGCAGATGCCGAGGGTGTTGAGACCAGGAATTGTGTTCACATTGACTGCACGGACGTTGGAGCCTAGCTTGTTGATGGTGTTGCCAGGCTTGTCGAGGCCATACGTGAAGAAATCTTCGGCTGAGGTGCATATGGTTGAGTTGCATTCAATATTTATGTTATATCTCAGTTGTTGATACCTATTGCGGATGACTAGTATCTGTTGTGGTTATTAGCAAAATTTGAGGACCAAATTTTTGTTAGTGGGGGAGAATATTAAATACCGAAAATTAAGGGGGGAAATTCAAAAATTAAGGGTCTAGTTGGGATTAATCAAACTTGGAGGGCTTTATTGCAAAAGCCAAAACTATATTAAAAACCCTAAAAAAAACTTCTCCTCGTTTTAGTTTCCCCGATCTCCTTCTCTGCCCCGACGCCGCACCGAGCGACGCTGACCGCCACCGTCGCACCCTCTGCTTTCTTCTCCTTCTTCTTCGTCCTCTTCATCGCGCACGGACGAGATGCGGCGCCACATCTCTTCCCTCTCTTCCATGCGAAGGAAGCCGCCGAGCCCTAATTTCTTCTTCCTCCTCTTTGACGTCGTGCCTCATGCCACCGACCCTGCTAGCTGACGTCGAGCGTCGGCCATCCTTCGTACTAGTAAGACTTAGGTCCCAATCTAATTTGGTTTTCCTTGCCATAACTCTCTGTTCTGAAATTTGAATTTTTGTGAGGGATTTGATTCTTGTTATGCTTAGTGAATAGTTTAATTTTATTTTATTTAATTGTATAAATAGTTAAATTTAGTCATTGACACAGGACCTTGACTTTGGACTCACACAGTTGATCGTGGGAGATTCTCTTCTCGTGTACGTTCTACATAAAAGGCGGGTACTTTTCCTTTGTATTTTTGTAGTTCTTTTACCTTAAATGCATGACTTATTATGTCTGAATAGGTCTGCTTGACCTTGATTTTTGTTATTGGTTATTTTAAATCGCCGTTGATACTTTTTTTGTTTGACCTTCGAGTTTAATCGAAAATTCGTATTCGTACAATCCCTCGTTGATTTTCCATTCTGTAAAGTACCGCTCGTACGCGAGTACTTAGATGTTCATTAAACACCACTAGGATGGTTGGCATTAGAGACACCTTACCTAGTTATTTAGTTGCATATTCGTTGGTTTCTGGTTTGTTATTTTTGTAGTTGCATCGTTGTTATTCAGTTGTTTATGCTTATTGGTATCATGTAGCATACCTGCACCGTTGCATACTGACGATTGTTGGGCTTCCATATTGTTAAGTCGTCATCAATCATCTAGTTGCTTTGACACTCAACCACTTGTTGTGGTAGTTACTAGAGTGGGAGCAACCGTCCTGTTACGCCACACTCGACCACTCATGTACAGTGGATGTTGGAGTTGTAGGCAAGCAGTTGACAACCTCACCGTTATTTCCGAGGGAAATCAGAGTTGTTGGTGGCTCCCCCTTTATCTCAGGATTTTGGAGTAGTTGGCTTTCCAGCATCCTGTTCACTCAACCACATCTATCAGTGGTATTCGTTGGAGTGCGTATAGTTGTCACAACCCTACCCACTCGGGCACACAGATATGAAGTGTTGGCGGCTTGACTGGCGTCGGGGTGACACATGTCATTGCTTCATATGAATCTATTGCATTTATGCATTTTCTTGTGTTTGTTGCATTTATATGAGCTATGATTGTTGCATTTGGTTAACATGCATATATGTTTGATACTATGTTATCTCGTATGTTTCATGTTGTTTTATACATACTTAGTTGTTCCTCTATTTTCCTAGAGTCTGTACACCGTTGTATCTGTTGTTTCTATATCCATTGATGTCATGCATTTATCTACTCATATACACGCAGAGTCCGCCCGGACACACCACCCCTGTCTCCTATTTTGGTTTTAGGTCGCAGGTAGATGCACTACTTGGAGCCAGGAGAGGATCCAGTTGCTAGTCCCATAGTATTGAGTCAGTTTGGAGATTATTTTCTTTCCGCTTTATATCCTAGTCTGGTATTTGGTTTTATGCATTTGGTATCGTCTTGAAAGATTTCCGTTTATCTATTATTTGGGTTGTTAGGCTCGATTAAGACTTATATTGGAGTTTCCTTCGTATTTGGACTTTCTATTAGCTTTATTTCCGTTAAAAGACATTAACAGTTTTGCGATGTTTAAGTTTATTTTATTTTTATCATTTTTATTGATATAAACTGCGTAGTTGTGCCTTTATTTCCTATTATGATGGCTGAGCTACTTTTTATGTTGTGAGATATATATTATTTGTCCCAACTTGTTCGCCGTACAGGGGAGATGCTGTCCGATTTTCGAGTAAGCATATGTCTCTGGGGGTGTGACAATCACACTCATGGAATAAATGATAACATCACATGCATGACATATAAAATAAAATAACACATTGTAAACATAACATAAATAATGCGTACATCTAATGAACCTACATGACATACATATATGACATGACATAAATAACGTCACAGTTATCACAATTTTATTTATGAAAATAAAATATATCTAAAAATCTAATTTTTATACTTCAGGATTTCTTTAATTAAATTAGGAAATAAATTTCTAAATTTAATTACATATTTTATTTAGGAAATAATTCTTTAATCAAGAAAAACTAACTAATTAGGAAACAATTCCGTAATTTTAAATATGAAATATATAATTATAATTTCTAAATTAATTCAGAATATATCAAATTTGTATTTCTTTAAAATTATTTTAGAAACTTTTCAAAATTGAAATTTACTAACAAATTAGAAAACTTTCCAAAAATAGTTTTTTTCCTTAATAAATTCATAACCTTTGCAAAATGAAAATTTCCTAAATTATTCACAAAATATTTTCAAAATTCAATTTCCTAAATTATTTGAAAATATTACAATAATAAAATTTCCTAAGAAATTGGGAAACTAGAAGCTTAACCAACCAAAAAGTTTCATCAAGAAAAACTAATATATCACGAATGACAAGAGCTTCTCATTTATACATTTTGTTGGGATTAGTCAATATCAATCCAACTGGCAATGATCTAGTATGTTCTCAAGCCGATCAGAGTGAGGAGTCGACAACCACGATGATCTGGGCGACTGGAGCAGCTAACAAGCGATCGTCGTAGAGGTGACCAGCAATCCAGAGGAGATGGTCAAGATAAGCGTTTGATCATGCTCTAGGCGCCCGGAAAGGGACTAGGCGATCCAAGTTCGCTGAATCATCATCGACGTGGGTGATCGAAAGGGATTCTAGTCGACTAAAAGAGTGTCAAGTCAACGTTTGACATGACTCGGTAAAAGAAGGCTTGAAGAATTTGTTTTGGTAATTAATTCCTTCGTTCTCTCTTCTTTGCTTTGTAATCAATTCCTTTGTTCCCTCTTCTAAAGTGCTCTTGTACTCCTTGTGTTGATGTGTTGTGCTCATGCACTTCAAAGATCAATGACAACTAAGGCTTGTAATATCTTACTCTTTAAGTTGTCGTATATTCTCTTATTATAGTGCTTAAATTTTTTTATTCGTGTTAAAAGTGTTTCTCTGCCTCTAGAAATTTTCTGGAAAGGAAATTTTTATTAATAAAAATATATTATTTAAAATAAAAATCTATTTTTATTTTAATATAACTTTTGCTATTAAGTTCAAGTACTTACATGTTCTGGTCTTGCCATATTAGATCTTAAGTGTTACATTATTTTTGTCTTGCATGCATATTCTGCTTGGTTAAAATAAATTTTTGTTTGTTTATTTCAGCTGACTACTTTATTTATTGGTTTAGATTTGATTACTATAAACTCATAAATTATTATAAGCTATTTAATCGCCCCCAACATAGATACGGTCCTACAACAACATTGCTATGTTCGAACCCCTCAAGCCTTTGAAGACCAGCCCGCTTCCGCTATTTGTTTGCATATTTATACCCATGATATTGGTGAGTGTTTGGATGTCTATATAAAATTCTTGGATATATTATAGATACAATCAATAATACTACATGGTACTGGCAAAATGGGCATCCAAAAACACTCTACCTCCTGAAGAATTGATGTGATGAGCTTGGATTTACCTGCATAAGAGTGTGTCTTCTTTGGTATTGAATTAATTATTCTTATTAGAGAGTCTATTAGTGGGGTGTAATCTAATATTCTGAGTTGTTTTTATGCCAAGCGATTCCTAAGTACTTGAAAGGTAAACATACTTCCTAGAACCTGTGATATCTAAGAGACACCTTTTGTTTGCTCATCCACGCTAGCCATATAGATATTTGATTTCATATGGTTTGCCCCTTTGGCCAATCATCTTCTCAAAATCATATAGACAATTAGCCAATTTGCCAATTGATGAAGTATCCCCTCATGCAAGTAGCAACAAGTCATCAACATAGGTCAACTGTGCTATCCTCAAGTAATCACATTCTTTCTTCCAATTTTCTTTCCAGCTCTTTGGTTGGTCACGAGATGAATAGAATGAGTTCCTTGATTCTTCTATCTTGTTTCCTCCTGAACTAGCATATTATGAAGTTCATTCACATTCCATTTGACATTCATGGTATTATAGTTCATTTGGAATTGATCATACTCAGTCGGTAATGAGTATATGATAACTTGAACAAAGAAATTCTCATCCACATTCATTCCCAAGGACTTAAATCATACTGCAATGTTCGTCATTTCAATAACATGTTGTTGCTACATGAACCATCAAACTTCATGGTAGTTAAAGTAGCCATTAATGTCCCAGCAAGAGACTTATCGGCAGTTTGGGAACACTCTCCAATAAATATTAAGCTTAGTCTTTTCAATTTTTCCCAAGCATCATAATGCTCTTTCCATCATTGCTACTAGTTTTAGTAATAGCAGTACGTTTCTCAACCTGAAGTGACAAATCAAGACCCAAAACACCAACGTGAAATTGTATTTGTTCACACCAATTAGGGAAGTTGAGACCATGAAACATGAAAATAGACAAAGCATGTGATTAAAGTGAAATAGGAATAGGCACTGCAAGAATAAATATCATAATCACTTGTTAATTATAGATTCAACACCAATATTTAGTGCATACTGATGTTCATCTTTGGATAATCCAACAGTTCATAAATATTATGATGCTTAATGATTCACTATAATTTGGTAATCGAAATATTTAAGCAAAATTATTTTTTTATCATTGGATACATAAAATATCTAACATAATATGTTAATTACCACATTTTATATTCATAAACTGTAAGAGCAAATGATTAACCTTTGGGTGATCTTTAAATATCCTGTAGTTATGAATTTTAGTTACCTATAACTATAAGTCATTTCCAAGCATCACATACTTATAGGTAATAAATTTTAATTATACAATTTAAAAATTATTAACTTTATGGTAAAATCACTTTAGTGATTAACAAACTAACATAAAATGAATTCAACTAATATAACAATGACATAATATATTATGTCGTCATCATTAGTTTCAAAGTCATTGATGGGGTTGAGCACCCCGTGGCTAACACGTGAACTGTAAAAGCTATATGGCGAGATCTACCGAGTCTGGACGACTCTCTTTCCTTGATTCCCGAGACCCTCTCGGGAAGGTGGATTCCTGAGACCACCTCGGGTAGACATACTCTTGAGACTGATCCAGGAGGACACCCACCCGAGTCACTCGAGAGGTCAGGTCCCCGAGACCACCTCGGAAATTGAACGCCCGGGATGCCCCCGAGCCAAAGAACCCCGAGATCACCTCGGGGTAGCGGAGCCAAGGATCACCTAACCTCAAGTATCTGTCCCATTTCTTCGGATCTGTGAATAATTATCACTAATAATTACGGGATAATCATGACCCATGATACGCGGCCATTAAAGTCTTAATTATCACAACGACCCAGATTTTAATGGTTGCGAGGACCGTTACAAGGATTATCCAGTAATCGACAATTGAGGGGACGTGGAGAAGAACGTGGAGACACATGTGACTGCCGCCTCAGGTATAAAAGGTACTCCAACCCCCCAGGTAAAAGGGTTACGCTCATTCGTATTCATACTTCTCCTTATTTTCTTCCATTTGAAAGACTCTCGTACTGACTTGAGCGTCGGAGTGGGCTCCGCCGGACAACCTTCGGCGTGTTCACCTTAATGCTTGTGTTAATTTCGCAGGGTGGGAGCTCTTCCTCTCTCATCACCACCCTCGTGTGCTGAACTCTGGTGACTGGTCGTCGACGTCGATTCCTTCCGGAACAAGTTTGGTGTCGTCTGTGGGAATATATTAAAGCACCAGAAGGAGCACCGATGGCAGAGCCGAAGGGACAATCCATCGTTCTAACGAAAGAGGAATTAGATTGCCTGGTGGCCAACGCTGTCAAAGCGGCGCTCGAACAACACCAAATCGAGTAGGCCGCCTCACGGCGAGGAGCTTCTGTGCAAGAGGAGATCCCCAGAATCTCCACTTCTCATCCCCAACAACGGAGATCTGTCTCACCACCGGGGACACACACCGAAGCAGTCTTGGTCCCCAACATCATCATACATCATCAATATTACTGAGTTAATGAAAATTGAAATTCTGGTGAGCCATACACTTTGGCCAACACACACACACGACATATATAATGACGAAGGCAAACGACTATCCCTATGACAACAAACATAATCTTAATTGAAATTTAGGGTTCATGAATTATAACATAAACGAATGAAAAATAATGAGTTCTTAAACCATCAACTGATACCACATGTAGGCTTTATAAAATTCATAACAAAACTCGATGAATTTAGGCATGGATCTTAGAACATCATGTTAATCGCAACCCAATTCATATCTGATAAAATTAAACTACTAATCTCGAGTAGCTATAAATTTCTCTTTGTACAAGAATGAAGAAATGATTTCTCTCTCTTGCTTTTTCTTAATTCACAAAGTTATTTTTCTTGATCGATAGATAATGAATTCTATATTCCACTACTATATGGAGAGAGATGGCTGATTCTGATAACTTCTTTCAGATAACTAGATGTTCTATCATGTGTAGGCACCTTTTCAAATTGATCAACCTTATCAGATAAACATTATATATTTAAATCATAAATTATATATTAGCCCTTAATTAAATATCTAATTATTGTGGCATGTGGAAAAAAAAATAAAAGTAGCTACCATCAACAATATGCCTCGATGCTCCTTATCCTTCAATTCTTCGAATTTCTCATACTATCCTTATTTGATCGCCAAGGAACCTCAAGCCACTAAGTCAACCAACATGACTGTGCCAACTCAAGCGCCATAAATTAGTCCGACACTATCTTAATGTTTTTCTTATTCTACGGTCGCTTAGACACCTTATGCAATCTTTTTCAAACGCCATTGCACTTCCAAGTCATTGAACGTGTAGCCTTTATCAAGCCAAGCCATCATCAACACTTGACCTCATCAAGTCACAAACTCTATGAGCTTAATATGTGTCCTGCCAAGTTTTTGCTCAACTTCAAACGCATATGAAACACATATATGAGGCCTAACTTAATCTCTTTCAAATATCAAAATCCAAGTTCGAATCTAATCTCTTAGTATATGAATATACAATTGTCCCAATAATGTCTTTTTTACAAATCAAGTTAGGTTTGTCGAGCAAGCTAGACAAAATTGTCATCGTGCTACGTGGTTAAAAAGACTAGTCATGCTATGTTCGATTGACTATATATGTGCAAGACCATTCGAGAAAGCCAATTGAGTTAAGCAGAGCTGACCCTAAACTTTGAAGGGTCTAGTGAAAAAAAAATGAAGAGCTTATTCATATAAAAAAAATTGGGTACGTGTGCATGTTTTTATTTCTTTTTGGCATGTTTGCAAACAAAGACCATAATATTTTAGAATTTATAATTAGGATCTTTTTAATTTAATTTTTTAGTTGACACAAGATATTCAGTTATTCGAACCAAATAATTCTGAGGTTGACTGATCTGGCTAAATGGAAAATTTCCACCGACCACAAGGACAAGTTATCTATGAAAATCTTAATCGAACTAGGCAAGTAAAAAAAGCTATAGGAATGTCGAATAAATAAGGTACATTGGATATACCATATAAACATTTACATTGATTGATTAAATCATGTTCAAACATATAATTGCAACTCAAATTGTATTTTAAAAGGTACAAATACGATAATTAAATTTGACACATTTATCTTTCGGCAAATTACCAAAAGGCGAACCTAAGAATTGGTATTTACCAAAAGGCGTACCATGGTTTCATTTTCACCAAAGGGCGCACTTATTTTAGTGAACTTCCTCTTATACCCCTCCTGCTATGTACTGCCATCTCTTTCTCTCTAAGTAACAAATTCGAGACGTCTGCACATGCAACGTGACTTAATTACTGACTTTTATTTTAAAATAATATATTATGAAATCGGCGCTAAATTAAAAAACGTAAGGTAAAAATTGAAAAAATATTTCACTTAAAAATTTTCTCATCCAACGTGATTTAAAAATATAAATAAATGATTTTTATATTTGATTAATAGAAATTAATAAATTAAATAATATTTAATAAATATATTAATGTAAAAAAAATTTTGAAAAAAATTGACCGTGGGCCTGAAACAAAAATATTTCAGGCCCAGCGTGGGCCTCAAATTTTTTATTTCATGCCCAGCGTGGGCCTGAAATCTTTTAATTCAGGCCCGACGTGGACTCAAATTTTTTTTTCTATTTTAAAAATATGTTAATATATAAAAAAACGTATCAAAATACTTAATTTCAGATTCAAACGCAGGGCCTGAAGTCATCTCAGGAGGGTCTGAAGTCAAATAACTTCAGATCCTATAAATAATTAATTTAATAAATAATAATTAAATATAAAAAATATTTTTAAAATTAAAAAAATTTCAATACCCTTGGGGCCTGAAGTCTGATGACTTCAGGCCCTCCATAATTAAATATAAAAAATATAAAAAAAATTATAAAAAGGTTTAATATATAATTATATATTATTTATAATTTTTATAAAAAGTATAATATATAATTACATAATAATAAAATATTATTATAATGAAATCTAGATATGGAAGGTCCATCAGTGGGTTTTGGTCAAAACCCACTGATATTTCTAAACTACTCCTATTTCATTGGTGATATCTAATATATAGATATTTGGACACCTAAAGCATCATCTCCTACCTCTACCCTCTCTATTCATATGGAGTTTTCATAAATGCAGATATGATAGGTCCATAAGTGAGTTTTGGTCAAAACCCACTGATATGACTAAGTTACTCCTATTGCATTGGTGATATCTAATATATAGATGGTTTGACACCTAAAACATCATCTCCTACCTCTACCCTCTCTATTTATATGGAATTTTCAGAAATCCAGATATGGGAGGTCCATCAGTGAGTTTTGGTCAAAACTCACTGATATTTCTAAACTACTCCTATTTCATTGGTGATATCTAATATATAGATGTTTGGACACCTAAAACATCATCTCCTACCTCTACCCTCTCTATTCATATGAAGTTTTCAGAAATCCAGAAATGGGAGGTCCATAAGTGAGTTTTGGTCAAAATTCACTGATATTTCTAAACTACTCCTATTTCATTGGTGATATCTAATATATAGATGTTTGGACACCTAAAACATCATCTCCTACCTCTACCCTCTCTATTCATATGGAGTTTTCAGAAATCCAGATATGGGAGGTCCATCAGTGGGTTTTGGTCAAAACCCACTGATATGGGAGGTCCATCAGTGAGTTTTGGTAAAGACTTAGCTCGGGAATTATTTTTCAATGAAAGACTAGGTGAAGCAGCCTATATCCTAGGCATCAAGATCTATAGAGATAGGTCTAAGAGATTGCTTGGCTTAAGTTAGAGTACATATGTTGACAAGGTGCTTAATCATTTTGCCATGCAGAATTCCAAGAAGGGATTTCTGCCAATGTCACAGGTATGAGTCTTTCAAAGACTCAATGTCCCTCTTTTAAAGAGGAGAGAGACCGTATGGATCAGATCCCTTATGCATCCGCTATAGGGTCTATCATGTACGCCATGCTTTGTACTCGTCCAGATGTCTCGTATGCCTTGAGCATGACGAGCAGGTACCAGTCAGATCCAGGTGAAAGTCACTGGATAGCTGTCAAGAATATTCTTAAGTACTTACGAAGGACTAAAGAATATTTCTTGATATTTGGAGGCGATGAGGAGCTAGCTGTAAAGGGTTACAGTGATGCAAGCTTCCAAACAGACAGGGATGACTTTAGATCGCAGTCAGGGTATGTGTTTTGTCTGAATGGTGGCGCTGTGAGCTGGAAGAGTTCGAAGCAGGACACAGTCGCAGATTCTACAACAGAGGCAGAGTATATTGCCGCATCAGAGGTGGCAAAAGAGGCTGTTTGGATCCGGAAGTTCATTACAGAGCTTGGTGTGGTTCCTAGCAAAGCAGACCCGATAGATCTTTATTGTGACAACAATAGGGCTATTGCACAGGCTAAGGAACCTCGTTCACATCAGCAGACCAAACACATACTACGGCGCTTCCATCTCATTCGAGAGATCATCGATAGAGGAGATGTGAGGATATGCAGAGTACACACTGATTCTAATATCGCAGATCCTTTGACCAAGGCTTTGGCATAAAAGAAGCATGATGGTCATACCAGGTCACTGGGTATTAGATACTACAGTGATTGGCACTAGTGCTAGTGGGTGATTGTTAGTAGAAGCCCTAGGGCCAATCATATGATGATTGACTAGGGACATTTTGTATCATATTCTATTATTAATAAAGGCATGTTTGGTTATTATACTTACTTTGTATTCTGTGTCGAATGACTAAGTATAATAATGCCCTTGTGTAGTATGTTCCTATCGACATTATATCGATTGGTTGAATCGATAGTGAGATAATGTAGAGAACACTACACTAAACTATTCCTAGTCAAGCATCAATTATTCGGGGGCAATATTGATGCCTGGAGACTAGCATGTAGGTCAACTGATGGCTTGAGCTCACAAGTCATGGATATGTGATATCAAGTTGACACATGGGTATACATTGGAGAATGTGTACTGAATAACCCGCCATGAAAAATTTTCGTAGATTGTCATATGAGTGTCATAAACTTTCTCATGTGACTATTGGTATGAATAGTCCTTAGACCTGAAGTCACTACGGTTCCCTACATAAGGAGTTATATACTTTGGTATCGTCAAACGTCACCCGTAACAGGGTAGACTATAAAGGCGATCACTGGGTATGTAATGAGTTATGCGGAGGGATGTGAGTGATGTATATGGGATCAATCCCTCCCATATGACGGGAGTGATATCTGTGGGCCCCTTGATCGAGTAGGACTACTGAAACGCATGGTCATGCTCAAATGAGTCAATATGAGATATTGAGCTCATTTGTTTGAGTGAGTCTACTCGGGGATCAAGAAACACAAGATTGATTCAGGATGACACGGTCTATGCCTCATTGGTCAATCTAGATATCAAGGATAGAAGGACAAGGTCATACACTATCATAGTCACGGAGGTTTAGTCGGATCTCGACTTTTCTTGTTACTTGGGTAGCAATGATGTATTGCTAGATGTCGCTCATTGCTTATGTGTCTAAGGTGTTAGGCGCATTGCCAACGTCGCAAGAACCTATTGGGTCACACACTAAGGATGCAATGCTTCGGGAATTCTGTTCGGCAGATAGGGGCCCGAGTTGGGAACTCGGGAGGCCCGAGCTCAAGTTGGGAACTCGGGAGGCCCGAGCCCGAGTTGGGAACTCGGGAGATCTGAGCTCGAGTTGGGAACTCGGGAGCGCAGGTCGGGAGCTCGGCACTCGGCAGACTGAGCTGGGAGCTCAGCAGACTAAGTCGGAGGCTCGGCACTCGGCGTACTAGGCTGGGAACTCGACAGACTGGGTCGGCACTCGGCAGTCGGTGCTCGGCACTCGGGAGACTTGGTCGGGAGACCGAGTCGGAAGCCCGAGAGGCCCGGTCGGATTTGCATGCAGGAAAGAGAAAAAGTCTCTCTTCATTGGATGAAGAGAAGATGAAGAGTCACATGGAAAGATGTGCTCTTTATTGGCTTTAATGAAGGGAAGGCAAAGAGACAAATTGTAAAGCCCAAAAATTTCCTCAAATAATTTTAGAAATATCTTAGAATTTATTCCGAATTTATGGATATTTTTATAGAATTTTTCCATAAACGAAAGTGGCAAAAAGGGATAAAAAGGAAAAAAACGCGTAAGTGGGATTTGTTCCCTAAACCTACGATTTGAGAGAGGAGTGGACTTACCAAGAGAGCAATTTGGTTTTGTTGTAATAGTTTAAGAGAAACAATAGATAAGCTAGAATTAGTTAAATTCGCCCCATAAGATAAAAGAGGGAGTTACGAGTTTTAGGTTAATTTTCTCCCAACCCAGCGACGCCGACGCCCTCCCTCACGCCCGCGACCTCTCCTCTCGCCCTCTCTCCCGTGCGCGCGAACCAAGGGAAGATCCAGAGGATTTAAGAAGGAGGCTACGTTAGGGAATCTCTCCGAGGAAGAATTCTCTGTTAGAAGCTCTCCGAAACTCTAAGGATCGTTCCTTTTTCCAAAAACCTACGCTTTAAAGTCGTAAGAACAAGCGCAGGATGTAAGTATCCCTCACCTGCAGTATAAGTAGTTTCGGTTGATTTTTCATATGCCTTATTTCCTTGTATGTATGTTTTACGATTAGAAATCGTAAATTATGAACAAGCACGCACATTAGGTGTTTGTTAAAATGTTCAGTTCAGTTAATGCTATAGAAAGCATTAAAGAATAGAAATTCTTGCTCCAGTTTATGATTGGGACCAAGGCCCAACGGGATGGGCTCCTAGTTGCCCCTAGGTTTAGATAACCTAGTAAAAGCAAGAATCAGAAAAGGAAAGAAAAGTATAAAAGACTTTTATTTTCAGTTGGCATTGTACCGGACTTCGGTCCAGGGATAGGCTCCAAGTTGCCTCTAGGTTTAGATAACCTAGTATGGGATGGGCTCCTAGTTGCCCCTAGGTTTAGATAACCTAGTAGAACCCTAATGTATTCGGGATTTGCTACCTCGGGTTTATTAGGGATGCGTGCACAGTTGGTACATTGCCGGGCCCACAGTAGTTGATTATTACTTTCACCTATTATATGTATTTAGTTTTCAGAAATTCATATCAGCATGTGGTGAATTTAATAATTTGTTTTGTGTTAGTTAGTTTCAGTTCCAGTTCAGATATGTATGCCATGCTATAACTTACTTTTCAGTTTTAGTTCAGTATGTGTAATGTCTCAGTTATATGCCATGACGTTCTATGATATGTATTTTAGCATGAGCCTAGCATGATTACTTATGGATATGAGCATGTATTTGCATAGCATGTTTTACAAAAGCATAATTTGAGTTTTTATAGTTTTGTGAGGCTAGATGGTACTTACTAAGCTTTATGCTTATTAGTTTGCATTTCCTTATACTGCAGATACAGGTAAAGGAAAGCACTAGTAGCGGAGGCGGCGGGCTTGATGCAAAGTGTGTGTGATGGTGGAGTTGGAATAAAAGTCTTCGGAACTGCAAAGCATAGAAATAGTCTTTATTATGTTTCTTTTAGTTTTTCCGCAATAGGTTATGTGAACCATGTATGAACTTAATTAGACTCGTTATTTGTGGTGCCTAGTATATTAAAGTAGTTTATTTACTTGTGTTAATACTTGCTTAGCGAATGTTGAATGATATGAGTTACTACTTGCAATATGGTAATTTAGATCCATGCTTAAGCTTTAGAGATAAGAACTTGATACTTTTGATTTACATGCTAAATACATAGGATATGCTTGTTTTAAGATATATGCACCATATAGAATGATATGTAGTAGCTAAGAATGCCCTTAGATATGAATAATGAATGGTTTCAATAAGAAGTTGATACAGACTTGGCACGTTTATGTTTATGCTTTTACATGTCGTTTTTATGATTTCTAAGTTGCTATACATGCTAGAAACCCTCCAAAAACATGTAATAAATGCCTTAGAATAGTCGTGGAACATTATTTATGTCATTATGTTTGTTAGATATGATTTTGGTACATTGTGGCTCAAGGTTGATACATTCTAGAAATCTGAAAACTAAAATTTCAGAACTACCAGTCAACTAGGAAAATACCAGTCGACTGGTATCGGGCACAGAACCATTCTGTGGCCCGACCAGTCGACTGGCATATAGAAGTCGACTGGTACTGTGTAAAACAAAGGTGGTGTAGAGCAGCTGGTTAGTGCTTTAGCCATGCAACCCAGAGGTTGGGGGATCAAATCCTGCCAAGATAATAAAATAAAAGTTTTTCTTTATTTTGGGCAAATTAGTACTTTAAGCATGTTTATGAATTTTTAGTTCAGTAAATAGCGAAATAAGAATTTTCGAAATTCTCCCAGTTGGTTTAGCATTTTTAGAAATCATTAATTAGTCAGTTAGTTAGTAGCGATCCGCCTTAAAGCTTAGTACCAGAAGGCGGGTCGTTACACAAATGATTCTTGGTATTCATGGGATGAATATAAAAGGGGTCAAGTCATTTTCGAATGGTAACGAAGTGTGCTTTCTTCTTCCCTTCTTCTCTTCTTCCTCTCCTCCCTCTTGGCCGAAACCTTACAGAAAGGTTCTTGGTGTTTTCGAGCTACCTCAAGTTGCTAGCACAACTAAGGTAGTTCTCCCGAAGTTGAGAGATTGTGTCCGTGTGGATACGAATAGAGGCACGGATGTTTGAACGTGCAAGAGATCCGGCGCATCTTGGACGAGCGGGATAAACGAAGGGCATGCTTCAAAGGTATAAATAGTAGATAAATCTATTAGATAGATAACTTTGTACGAGTTTTCTTTCGCTTGGATCGCTCATGGGTTCTTGTTTCCGCTGCGTTTTTATTGTGATGTGCCGGGAGAACCCAACAACAAGGACACTGGTGAAGGTGGAGCTGTGAAGGTTAGCAAAGAGTCTCTTGTTGTGATGAAGGGACTAAGGAGAACCGCCAGTTTATATGTTCTGTAGGGATTCACAGTAATTGGTGATGTTGCTATCGCAAGTTTGTCTATGTCTGATTCTAATGTTACAAGGCTTTGGCATATTCGTTTGGGTCATATGAGTGAGAATGACATGGTTGAATTGAGCAAGAGAGGACTCCTTGATGGTCAAAGTATTACAAAACTAAAGTTCTGCGAGCACTGTGCTTTTGGCAAGCAGAAAAGAGTCAAGTTCTCAGTTGACATTCATAACACAAAGGGTATGCTAGACTACATTTACTCTGATTTGTGGGGGCCTTCTAGAGTACCATCTAAAGGTGGTGCGTTCTATATGTTGACTATTATTGATGATTTCTCAAGAAAAGTTTAGGCCTTCTTTTTAAAACATAAGAGTGATGTTTTTACTACCTTTAAGGAGTGGAAGGACATGATTGAGAAGCAGACAAGGAGGTAATTGAAGCATCTTCGAACTGATAACAGATTAGAGTTTTGTTCTGATGAGTTTAATGTCTTATGCAGAGCTGAAGATATTGTGAGGCATCATACAGTTCGGCATACTCCTCAATAGAATGGTGTAGCAAAGAGGATGAATAGGACATTGATGGAGAAGGTGCGTTGTATGCTCCTTAATGCTGGGCTACAGAAGTTTTTCTGGGCAGAAGCCGCTGTGTATGCCTGTTATCTTGTCAATCGCTCTCCATCAACTGCTATTGAAAGGAAAACTCCATAAGAGGTATGGTCTGGTACATCCTACTAGTTATTCTGATTTGAGAATTTTTGGATGCCCTGCGTATGCTCATGTTGATAATGGGAAGTTGGAGCCTCGTTTGGTGAAGTGCATATTTATAGGCTTTAGACAAGGAGTGAAGGGATACAAACATTGGTGGCCAGAGACCGGAAAGTCATCATCAGTAGAGATGTTGTCATTGATGAGACTAGCATGCTTCAGGGTCTCCATCTAAAACTCCTTCCGAGGAAGATAAGCAGAAGACAAGCACACAGGTGGAGATTGAGATTGGGTCGATATCTACAGAGACTACTCCAAAGCCTATTTTATATTGTGTGGATGGAATGAGCTCATCACAAGCACCTTCACAATATTCCATTGCGAAAGATAGGCCTCGGCGAGAAATTAGACGGCCTCAGAGTTATGCAGAGGCTGATTTGGTCGCTTATGCTTTAAACGTGGCTGAGGAGATTGATTCCGGTGAAGAACCTAAGACGTATTCAGAAGCAATTAGCTGCGATAATTCTGGTAAGTGGATAATTGCTATGCAGGAGGAGATGGAGTCACTTGGTAAGAACGACACATGAGACTTGGTGAAATTACCTAAGGGTAAGAAGGTTGTTCGCTGCAAGTGAGTATTTAAAAGAAAAGAGGGAATACCGGGAGTTGAAGAAGCCAGGTACAAAGCCAGACTAGCTGCCAAGGGCTTCAGTCAGATTCCAGGAGTAGACTTCACATATGTATTTTCCCCAATTGTAAAGCATAGTACGATTCGAGCCATCCTTGGTATTGTGGTCATGCATGGCTTTGAGTTGCAGCAGCTGGATCTGAAGGCAGCATTCTTGCATGGCGTACTTGAGGAAGATATCAGCAACTAGAAGGTTTTGAAGTCTCAGGAAAAGAGGATTATATATGCTTGCTTAAAAAGTCCCTTTATGGTCTGAAGCAGTCACTTAGGTAATGGTATAAAAGGTTTGTTTCGTTTATGATCACTCATGATTTCAGAAGAAGCAGCTATGACAGTTGTGCCTACTTTAAGAAGATTGATGATGGATCGTTTGTTTATCTGCTCTTATATGTTGATGATAAGTTGATTGCGGCCAATAATAAGGAAGAGATAAGAAAGGTCAAAGCCCAACTAAGTAAAGAATTCGAGATGAAAGATTTGGGAGCTGCAAAGAAAATACTTGAGATGGAGATTCTGAGAGACAGAAAGGCAAGTAAATTATATCTAAGTCAGAAAGGGTATATTGAGAAAGTACTTCATTGGTTTAATATGCATACTGTCAAGTCTATTAGTACTCCATTAGCTGCACACTTTAGACTTTCAGCTGATTTATGCCCGCAGTCAGATGATGAGCTTGATTATATGTCATGGGTTCCATATTCTAGTGTAGTGGGATCTCTCATGTATGCTATGGTTTGTATACGCCCAGATTTATCACATGCAGTTAGTGCAGTTAGTAGATACATGACAAATCCTGGTAAAGAGAATTGGATTGCAATTCAGTGGATTTTTAGATTCTTACGAGGGACTTCTGATATTTGTTTGCATTTTGGAAGTAATAGAGATGCAGTTATTGGATATGTTGATTCTGACTTTGCAGGTAACCTTGATAAAAGAAGATCACTTACGGGGTACGTGTTCACTGTTGGTGGTTGTGCTATCAGTTGGAAAGCTATTTTGTAGAATACAGTTGCATTGTCCACTACAGAGGCTGAATATATGGCTATTTCAGAAGCTTGTAAGGAAGATATTTGGTTGAAACGACTCTTCAGTGAGCTTAGTGAAGACTTGCAAATTACTACAGTCTTTTATGATAGTCAGAGGGACATTTTTCTCACGAAGGATCAGATGTTTTATGAGAGGACAAAGCACATTGATGTGAGGTATCACTTTATACGTGATGTTATTGCTTGTGGTGATATTATTGTGAGGAAGGTCAGCACTCATGATAATCCTGCTGATATGATGACTAAGTCACTCCCTATAGCCAAGTTTAAGCATTGCTTGGACTTGGTTGGTGCTAGGTGCTGAGATTTGCCTGTGGGGCTTTTGTGGAAGAGGTGGAGAATGCTCTTTTGAAGATTTGTGGAATTCACGTCAAGGTGGAGATTGTTAGAGTTTGGTGACCTGAATTCAGTTTAATCCGGCCCAAAAAGATCGCGGTGCGACATATATGGTGAAAAATAAATTATGAAGAAAAAAATTTGGGCTCTGTATGGATCGTTCCCTATTTAAAGGGCTTATTATTAGGATTTTGTATTATGATTAAGGTTTTGAGCCACCGACTTTGTATTCCACCATTCATAGTGATTTTTTCTCCTCTGCCCGTGGTTTTTTCCCGTCAAGGGATTTCCACGTAAATCTTGTGTGTTTTCTATTATTTTTATTGTCATTTTTCGTCTTAATCTCGTAACAATCTCCTTTGCTATAGGCAGAGAAGCCTCTTATAGATTCTTTAAAGCTCAGAAAAAACTAGGAAAGGAAATTACAATTGTTGTGTTACAATCCTAGCTTTAGGGGACTATTTATAGCGCTGATAAGCTTTATCCATTGCTGACGTGGCACTCCTGGATGGTTGTATTCGTTGGGGGCACCTGAGTTGGGTCAACTTTTATTCGAGTCACAACGGATGAGAAAATGGCTAGTTTCTAGATAACTCATACTAACTCGGGAGCCTGGGACAACCCTAGGTGCATAAAGTCCAAGCGCTTGTGACAGCCCCGGGCGCCTAGAGTTCGGAAGCCTGGGAGAGTCCCGGGCGCCTGGTTACTGGTCAACCTCGGTTGACCAAGTCTTAGCTCTTTGGGTGATTCTGTGACTATTTAGAGTTGAGCTCACCCGAATTCAACTCCGATCTTTTCCTCGAACGACCTTCCTCCCTAGCTTCTCATCCCTCAGACGTCATGCACACCCTTCTCGTCCACCGGTGTACTCTTCTCCAATCTTTACGTCCCCCATATGCACCGAGCCTATTGGATCCCTTCCCTATGCCATCCTTCTCATCTGTTGCATTTTTCGCTCGATTTCTTACACTTTTAAGCTCCTGCACACTTATGCTCTATTTACCTAAAGGAGTGGATGATTGATGGATCAAACAAACTTAAGGGAATTGATAGGAAAAGAAATCTCTTCCTTTGCGTGCTTGTTTATCTTGATTGAGGAAGGTGGGTACATGCGGCATAATTTTATTAATAACAAAGGGGATATGCACAATTTTTTTTTGATATATGGTATAATTTTATGAGTTAAAAAGGGTGCATGTGTTATTTTTTTTGTATATGATGTAATTTTGTAAATGAAAAGAGGTATATGCGTCATTTTTTTTATCCATTCACTACTTTCCACCCGATTTTAAGATAATCAATTTTGACTCCAAAACTATCCGCGGATGGATTATATTTATCTTCCCTTTTTAAATTTTAATGAAGTAAACAATCAAAAGATTTTCACTGCGAAAACTTTTTCTTAATTTTATTTTCCGCTCTCCTAAGTAAACAAAGCATTAGACACAAGGATCAAACCATAAAGAACCTAACTTGACTTGGTTGATCATATCAAAACTCACATGGGGTACTTAAAATCTCTTCCTTTTTAGTGAGCATCAACCCAAGTTAAGTTAATGTAAATCAAACTAGAAAATAACATTGTTTATGAAAAATAATAAAACAGATTATGTAATGAAGTACATAAAATATTACAATAATAAAATTTCAAATTAACTTCCCCTTAACATAACCCTTAAAGTTCTCCCCCTTTGATCACATAAAAAAAATGAGTTTGACAAAAACTCAAAGATATTTTTTTTAAAAAAAACTAAGCAAGAATTTGATAATTTTCTAAGAGGTAAAAATGTTTTTTGGAGAAATATTCATAGAAAATTATTTTTCAATTAGAAAATTCGAAAATCTTTTTGTCTATGTATCAAAACTATTAATCAGATCATGAAAAAAATTTTATAATAAAATAAATTTTCTAAGTATAAGAAAAATAACATATATTATAGAACTAAAAGTTTTTGGAAAATAATTTTTAAGATAAGATTTCGACTACAAAAGCTGTTGATAGTTTAATATAGCGTGTCATTCTCGAAAAAATAACTTTTCAAAAATAATTTTCTAAGTATTTATAAAATTAAAAATTTATTTTTGATAAAAAAAATTCATAAATATTATCTAATAGTCGAAATTTTTTTAAATATTTTATGTGAATAGATATTAATTGTGTTTATCATAGAAAAATTTGAAAATAAATTAAATCCAAAAATAATTCATCGATTGAATTTTTTAAATAAGCAAAAAAAAGTTCAATGCAATTTAATTAATCAATCTTAACTACCAAGTATGCATAAAATAATCTAACAATTTAAAACAGATTAGGCGATTCAATATAAATCTTTATCTACCAGATTTATCAAAAATTTAGGTGGAATGTAATTCTTGGACACTTTTATAATTTGGCACATGTGATTTCTCAAATACCAATTCAGCCTTCCAAAATATTTAACTTTAAAATTTTGAAAAAAAATTCAATATCTACATGCATAATTATTTTCTAATTTTTCTATTTTTAGCTTTAATTTTTAATTTTTAATTTATCATATAGCTCTAATGGACATACAGATGCTAATTTTCTTTTTAGATCTATATTTTTTGTTTTTAATTTGTACAATATCTAGTCATTTATTTGATTCCATGATATAATTGATTAGGAGGTAATAGTGTTGGCGTTACAAGCGTTGATAAAACTAAGGCGTTACTAGCCTTCGTCTTGAATTGTTGGCGTTATAGCCAGAGCAGTAAATACCTCCATTGATGGAGTTAAGTGAAACGTCTTCTTCTCCCTATAAAGAGCATCCAAATGCAATCTATGAAGAGACACACGAAGAAGGAATCGAAGCTTCGAATCTGAGGGATTTGGTTTGTGGCTAATTGAGATCGGTCCGGTGATGTTCTCTCGACAGCGAGCAGAAGAAGAAAAGGAAGAAGAAGATCTTCAATCACTGTAAGTCTTAATCTTTTGCAATTCGATTTCATGCTTAGATAACAACAGTGGTATCAGAGCAATTGTTAGAGCATGAAAAAAAATTTTACCTTTGCGATGAACACCTCGCGTTGTTGATGGATGAAATCGCTTGAAATTGCCACTGAGCTCTCGGCGTTTTCATCCCCTGGCCGACGATCGCTTCACGCGCGGAAGGCAGCCGTCGCCGTCGGCCGGATGCGTCGATGAAGGCAGCCATGGCGTTGGTGATGGTGAAAAAAAAAGGGTTGGCTGAGTGGGGAAGAAAGCTGCGAGAAGAAGAAGAAGAGGCGGCTGTTTGGCATTGAGAGGCGGCCGTGTGTTGAGGAGAATGAGATTAGGTTTTGGGGTTTTTTTAAGGAGAAAAAGTTGTTTTTTTTATTAAAAAAAAAGCCCCGCTGAAACCTATTCTGCACTCTGAAAAAAAACCTTGCTGCCCAAAGGAGGTTCGAACTGCTGAGCTCCCAAGTGAAGGCCAACAGACCCAACCAGAAGTTATACTCGGTAATTTGTTTAGATTTGGTTCAATTTATTTAAATTACATTCTAGTTTGGTTTAAAAAGGATTAAGTTGGTCAAATCGGTTTTGGTTCAAACCATTAGTTGGTTTAACCAAACCATTTTGATCAAATAATCTGAACTAAACAGACTGATTTGATCGTTATGTTGAACCTCAAATTTAAATAGGCTTAATTGTAGCT
The DNA here is from genome assembly GCA_024364735.1 of Boesenbergia rotunda. Taxonomy (NCBI): domain Eukaryota; kingdom Viridiplantae; phylum Streptophyta; class Magnoliopsida; order Zingiberales; family Zingiberaceae; genus Boesenbergia; species Boesenbergia rotunda. The sequence continues at coordinate 154,549 of JAGFNQ010004197.1, read as the reverse complement.
ACAAACAAAAAGGAAACTTATATGCCTTTATCTATTTGTGTTTTGAATTGAATTGAACCAGTTTTGTTACTGGTTTGTCGGTTTTGTACTGACATTGTGTATTTCAATTCCAGATGCCGAGAATTATTACCACAATGACTCGTCGCGATGTGCGACGGAATGAGCTAAGGGAACAAATAGAGGAGATTGACTACCTCCCGCATCTAGGCATCCAAGGGCATATGGGAAGGCTTGATCGTCTATTTTGGAAACTCGAACAGGAAGAGTTTCTAGTTCTAGATAACTACCGGATCGGGCATTGATTAGTTCATTGCCGAGGCGTGCTAAAGTAGCTGCAAGATGTATCTGGGGATGCTACGAAGGACGTATCTCATATACCGAGTTATGTAGAGAACTACTTCGCCAGAATTTTTCAGAAGAGGATCTGGAAGATTCTGAGGACGATCTGGAAGAGGATCCTGAAGAATTTGAAGAGGATCCAGAGATAGATCTGATTGTAGAATTCGAGGGGGATCCTGAGGAAATCGAGTGGGATCCAATTGAAGATTCTGAGGAGGACCCAGAGGAAGATCCCGAAATGTTCGAGGATAATCCTGAAATGTTCGAGGAAGATCCCGAAATGTTCGAGGACAATCCTGAAATGCCTGGGGAAAACCCTGAAATGTTTGAGGAAGATCCTGATATTGAAATGATCGAGGAAGATCCTGAAATATTTGAGGAAGATCCGATAGAATCTGTGGAAGATCCCGAGCCTGATCAGACTGGCCGATTAGAGATGAACGAGAGAGTGATAGCCACTGCCATAATATTTTTTATTATGGGAATGATGTCAACTTATCTAGTTCATTGAATTCTGTTTGTTGTACCAACTTATTAAGCCTATTAAATAAAGTTATGTTATGTGTTAACTGACTTGTCAATGATTAGTTCATTTATATGATTAGTTCATATTCAAGATAAATGATTAGTTCGTTTAATGGGATGTATGTAATATAATTGATCAATGTTAATTAGATTGGATGATGCGAATGATGAGTGAAAACGTAGTTATCACTTGATTTCGTAAACCAAGTCAAGTTTACATTGAGTCAATCAAAAATTATGTACAGATGATTTACACTGAATTAATGAATAATATATTTGTTTATGATAGATCATGGCAACTAAGAACATCATAGCTGAACTGAACAAGGGAGAGAAATTGTATGGGGACAACTATAAAATATGACATCTCAAGATACAATATGTTCTTGAGGAACAAGAAGTTCTGGAGGCTGTAAATCATTTCATGGTAGAACCTGCTGTTGGTTCAACTGCACAGTACAGACTTGATCTAGATGCCTATAGGGCATGGAAGAAAAAGGACTCCACTGCAAAGGGGATATTGATTAGTTCAATGGTAGATGACCTGGTATTTGAGTATAAGCCACTACCATCAGCTCATGCTGTCTGGGTTGCCCTGAAAGAGAGATACAGTGGAGTTAGTGTGAGCAAGCTTCGTCAACTGACAATCAAGTTTGACACTTGTAAAAAGCGCCCGAATGTAACGATGACCCAACATCTGAGAAAAATGGGTAATATGATTCGGGAGCTTAAGACTGCTGGTCATGAGTTGACCGACGAACAACAGGTTCAAGCAGTTATTCGTTCCCTTCCTGATTCTTGGGAAACAATGAAGCAAAACCTTACTCACAGTGAGAGTATCAGGACATTCATTGATGTCTCACGCCATATTGAACTGGAGGCGGAGAGAATAGAATCCGCAAGGATTTCTGAGCAAGCTTTTGTAGCTGAAGGTTCTGGATCCAAGAATAAGAAAAAATGGTTTAAGAAAGGAAAGGGAAAGGGAAAAGAAGCTGGTGCTACTACTATGCAAGACCCAATCAAGAAGAAAGGAAAGAAGAATGGAAAGAAACCTAAAGGCAAGCTAACTTGCTACAACTGTGGCAAGAAGGGTCATTTTGCTCGGGAGTGTACTGAGCCGAAAAAGGTAAATCCATGTTTATCTTCTTTTCGTGAGCTTTATGTTGCTAGTTCGGTATTGTTAGCTGATTCTTATCCTTTGTGGATTATAGATTCAGGAGCAACGAACCATGTAGCTCGTGATCGAGCTACGTACGTGGAGTACCGTCGCGTACCAGCTGGCAATAAGTGGATATATGTGGGAAATAATGCAAGAATTGAAGTCAAAGGAATTGACACTTGCAAACTCAACCTTCGTGGTGGGCGTACATTGTTTCTGCATGATGTCCTGTATGCTCCTGAGATTCGACGAATCTAGTTTCTGTGAATTGTCTTCTTGAATTGGATTATTGTATGAATTTTTACAGTCATCGTGTAGAACTTAAAATTGACTCTGTGTTAATTGGATATGATTTTATATCAAACGGTTTCATGGTTCTTGATGTAGAACCAGATGTTAATTGTGGAAATGATGGTTATTTTTCAAACATTGCTCTTACTAGTGATGCAGATGCTAATGATAAAGTTTGGCATGCTAGATTGGGACATATAGGACAAGAAAGAATGAATAGATTAGCAAGAGAGGGTCTGCTCGACACTTGTGCTAAAGTTGACTTGTCTATATGTGAGCATTGGCTTGCTGGAAAAGCAACTAGGAAACCGTTTGGTAAGGCTATTAGGGCTGATTCACCATTGCAATTGATTCATTCGGATATTTGTGGTCCGATGTGTTGGGACCGGGTGCATGTTGACATGGATACGGGTTCGTAATTTTAAAATCTAATTACGTGCAGCGGAAGATTTAGCATAAATAATTTCTTAAATTATTTTAACCACGTATCTAGCATACAACCTTATGTTGTGTAGACATGATCATAAATTAAAATTTTGCAGAAAGTAAACTAATTTACTTGATACCTCGTGTAACTTGAAGTAAGGGACTAGATCCAACCGTAGCGTCCCTTGGAAGCTCCGCCTCTATTCGCATCCACGTCGAGTTCTCTTCGGGATGACTTCGCAAAGCCACGAGTTTCGTGCCGACAAGAACTACTAGATTCTCCAAAGGCACGATAAGAATATCAAGAGAGAGAGATGAAAGCTAACCACCAAACGAAGAACGGAATCCGTATTCCGGGAGGAAGGAAGGAGTCACGATCCGCTTCTTCTTCTTCTTCGGCTTCTTCTTGGTGGAGGTGGCTCACGGCAACAAGATGCCCTTCTAGGGCCGGCGCCCACTTGAGGAGGGAGAGGGAGAGAAGGAGAGGAAAAGAGGCTAGGCAAGAATCCTTGATCCCTTGAATTAATTTCCAAGCCTTGCCTTTGCACCTTTATATAGTAGCCTCTTTATCGCCAAGTCTCCTTTTTAACGGAATAAATTTTTCATAAGAAATTTATCATATAAATTTTTCTATGAATTATTCCGTTAAGCCAAGTTTTTATTATAACTTAATTTATAATAAAAACAACCATGTCCCCCCTTTTATTATGAAATAAATTTTACAAGAAATTTATCTTATAAATTTCAAATGAATTATTCCGTTATGCCAAGTTTTTATTATAACTTAATTTATAATAAAAACAACCATGTCTCCCCTTTTATTATGGAATAAATTTTACAAGAAATTTATCTTATAAATTTTTCTTATCATGGAAAAATCAATTCATAATTGATTTTATAAAATAAAATAAACCAATCCATGGTTCATTTTAATTTCCATAAAAAGAATAAATTTCTATAAATTTCTTTATCATGGTAAATCAATCCATTATTGATTTATAAAATAAAATAAATCAATCCAGGTTTATTTTAATTTCCATGAAAATAAATCTCTTTATATAAATTTCTTTATATAAATTTGTTTATCCATAATTTTATAAAACAAACCACGCGCGGTTTATTTTATAATTTGAACCAAACAATTTGGTTCTCCCTCTTATTGTGGCCGGCCAAACCAAAGAGGGTGGGGACCCTCTTTGGCCGGCCAAACCAATGCCGTAACCGTACGAATTAAACTCATTTAATTCGTCCAATAAGTCTTCAAAAGACTTAGCCATTTTATGCTTCCGATGCGTCTCTGAAAAATTCAGATTCGACTTATCTCTCTTGATCGAAAAATCTAATTTTCAACTCGTTTTAAATCCCTCGGATTACTCGTAGTGCGTGTGACTAAATAGGCTTTCGATTTATGTTGGCCGTCTATAATCAACCAATTATAGAACGATCATGAGTGGCACCTAGTAGTACATCATGACCCCCAATTAATCGAAAGATCAACGGTTGACCTCAGAAATAATTCTGAAACCCTTCAGCAGCTCTAATGAATCGTGCCCCATTCCCTTCACCATCTTATACCCACTTGGTTCAGGACATGGTCTATATGTGTCAGTCCCCACTAGGCTGACTACGTCACACCTAGCCCAAGTAATGTCTTTCTCGTCCAATGGATTCTAATTACTCTCATGTATTTCAGAGACTCATACTCTGAACATGTCATGCTCTGGCCAGAGGCTTTGAGTAACAATCCGACGATAGGCCTTGGGTATACATCTCCTCGCAAGGAGTGGTGAATCCTTTGTAGGCTGTTCAAACATCTTCGGGCACTTCGGCTTATACCCAACCATCCTGGGTCCACACCTCCTTGGAGATGCTTGCTTAAGATGTTAAAGTATAAGTCTCCATGACCAAGATGACTTGAACACCTCAAGTCAAAGGAACATCGCACTTAAGCTGCAGTAAGAACTTCACTGACATGTCTATATGTAGACTACCATGTGAAGTTTTACAGCCAGTCACTCCAATGAACTAGTTCCCTTAACTAGCATTCATGCTTATCTCCGGACATCCCAATGTCACCAGCCAGTGAGAATCAGCTGATTAGGGAATAACCCATGCTAGTCTCAATAGAATTGATAGTGTCCTTATTTATCAATTCATCGACTAGGGACAATTTCAATACTTCACAATTGCACATGTAGAGATAATCACTATTTATGAATTCATCACAAATTCTCTCATACTGTAAATTGTATTGTGGACATTCAGTAAATGTGTTTAAGATCCCAATCAAATACACAGACATGCATACTCAAATAGTGAATATTCATTTATTAAAATAAATGTTTACAATCATAAGGAGATTGCCTTAGGACACTTCTCTCATGTTACTAACAAACTCCCACTAGGCCTAATGCCAATCGCTATGGTATCCAATACAACAGGCTCTAACATGACCCTCAAACTTACTTTGAGGCAAGGCCTTAGTTAATGGATCCGCTAAATTCTTTTTAGTGGGAATTTTCTCAATTTGTATAGCATTCCTACTTATAATCTCTCTGATCAGATGATAGTGGCGAAACACGTGTTTGGATCGCTGATGAGACCTTGGTTCCTTTGCTTGTGCAATAGCTTCATTGTTGTCGCAATAAACCGGTATTGCTTCATCAATGGTTGGAACCTCACCAAGTTTTGAGACAAACTTCTAGATCCAGACTGCTTCCGTGGTAGAATCCGCTACGGTGTCTTGTTTGGAACTCTTCCAACTTATTGCGCCTCCATTCAAAGTAAATACGCATCCAGACTGAGATTTGGAGTCATCCTTATCTGTCTGGAAACTGGCATCAGTATACCCACGTATTACCATATCTCCTTCTCCATATATTAGGAACACATCCTTAGTTCTTCTTAAGTCCTTAAGGATTATCTTGACAGCCGCCCAATGATCCAATCCTGGATCAGACTGGTATCTGCTTGTGACGCTCAGAGGATACGATACATCGGGCCTAGTACATAACATAGCATACATGATAGATCCTATCGCGGATGCATAAGGAATCTTATTCATGCAAATCCTCTCATCTTTTGTGTGCGGACACATAGACTTTGAAAGGTTGATCCCATGCCTGATGCGAAGGTAGCCTTTCTTGGATTCCGACATGCTAAACCTTTTAAGCACTTGGTCTATATATGTAGACTGCGAAAGACCAAGCAACCGTTTTGATCTATCTCTATAGATTCTAATCCCAAGGATATAGGTTGCTTCTCCCAGGTCTTTCATGGAGAAAGTTTTGGACACCAAATTTTAACTGACTGTAAGACTGATATATCGTTTCCTATAAGTAATATGTCATCGACATATAATACTAGGAATACGACTGCACTCCCACTAACCTTCTTGTACACACAAGGTTCGTCAGGATTTTGTGAGAAATCAAACTCTTTGATTGTCTCATCAAAACGGATGTTCCAGCTCCTTGATGCTTGCTTCAGTCCATATATGGATCGTCGAAGCTTGCATACTTTGGTTTTATCAACCGATGTGAAACCTTCAGGTTGTATCATGTATACATCCTCAAGCAGGTTTCCATTAAGGAAAGCTGTTTTCACATCCATTTGTCATATCTCATAATCATAATGAGCTGCTATGGCTAGGAGCATCCGAATGGATTTAAGCATAGCTACTGGCGAATAGGTTTCGTCATAATCAATTCCTTGTTTCTGACGATATCCTTTTGCCACTAATCTAGCCTTAAAGGTAACAACATTACCTTCCATGTCGGTTTTCTTCTTGAAAACCCACTTGCACCCTATGGGCTTAATCCCTTCAGGTGGGTTAACCAAGTCTCATACTTGATTTTCGTAAATGGAATCCATTTCCAACTTCATGGCTTCAAGCCATTTGTCCCTTTCTGAACTTTTCAAAACATCTTCATAACTGATAGGATCGTCATCGCTTATGAGTAACACGTCGTTCGATTCACTTATGAGAAATCTGTATCTCTCTGGAATATTGCGTGTCCTATCAGACCTACGAAGAGGTGGTGTTGTTTTAGGTTCAACTGATAGCTCATCATTATGAGTTGTTGGTTGTGGGTCTAGTCTAGGTGTCTCTGTAATATCTATTGGAGTTTCTTGAACTTCATCAAGTTCAATGCCACTCCCACTGTTTTCTTGTAAAAGAAATTCTTTTCCAGAAATACAGCATGCCTTGAAACAAACACCTTTTGTTACAAGGGATGATAGAATTGGTAACCCTTTGTTTCCTTAGGGTATCCAATAAATTGACATTTATCAGACTTAGCATCCAATTTGTCTGATACAGTCCGCATCACATAAGCAGGACAACCCCATATCTTAAGGTGAGTTAAGAGTGATTTCTTACTATTCCACGTCTCATATGGAGTAGTAGAGACTACCTTGGTCGGGACTCTGTTTAGCAAGTAAACAGCTGTCTTAAGTGCATATCCCCAAAAGGATTTTGGAAGAGTTGCATGATTCATCATAGATCTCACCATGTCCATCAAGGTTCGATTGCGCCTCTAAGATACACCATTATGCTGTGGTGTATATGGCGGAGTCCATTGAGACAATATCCCATTGTCCCTAAGATAATCTTGAAACTCTTGACTCAAGTATTCACCACCCCGATCGGATCGAAGTATCTTAATACTTTTGCCAAGCTGTTTCTCTACTTCATTTCTGAACTCTTTGAATTTCTCAAAAGCTTCAGATTTGTGTTTCATCAAGAACACATACCCGAATCGTGAGTGATCATCGATAAAGGTAATGAAGTAGCTATAGCCTCCTTGTGCAAGAGTTGACATTGGTCCACATACATCAGTATGTATTAGACCAAGCAATTCTCCCACTGGATTACCCTTTCCGGAAAAGGGTAATTTGGCCATCTTGCCTTTTAAGCATGATTCGCATGTATCAAATGAACCGGGTTCAAATGATTCCAAAATTCCACATCGGTGTAATTTGGTCATGCGTTTCTTACTTACATGGCCAAGACGACAATGCCAGGTATAGGAGTCTATTCGATTATCTATTCAAGCACGTTTGTTGCTAACTTCGATATTGAAAATGTCACCGGATAAATCTAACGTGTAGATACCATTGCACAAAGTTCCAGTCCCATAAAGAACGTCATTTAAAGTTATGTAACAACAATTGTTACTAAAAGTTAAATGATAACCCTTTTCATTCAAACATGAAATAGATACAATGTTCTTTATTAATGAAGGAACAAAATAACAATTATCCAATTCTAAGACACGTCCAGTAGGGAGCTTTAGCAAATATGTTCCGATGGCAACAGCAGCAATCTTTGCTCCATTTCCAACTCGCAAATTCGCTTCTCCCTTGACGAGTCTTCTTCTATTCCTTAGCCCTTGTATGTCATTACATATATGTGAGCTACACCCAGTATCAAGTACCCAGGTGTACGAGGAAATAGAGTGGCATTCAATAATGATGATGCCTGAAGAGGATGGGGCATCAGATGCCTTCTTCTTCAAGGACTCAAGATAAACCTTGCAGTTTCTTCGCCAGTGGCCCTCCTTGCCACAGTGATGGCAAGTGCCTTTTGGTGCCTTTTCAATCCTTTTATCCTTAGTTAACTTATTGGTGTCCAAAATGGAACGCAAATTCAGAGAAGACATGATCGAGTGATTATCCTAGAAATACAAATTGAGCTTATGTGAGAAGAATGATAAAGAATGCATCAACATACATTAATTAAATCCTATTTATTTATCGAATTGAATAACCCTTTTTATCAATTCGGGAGATCGTAGGAACACCTTCAAATAGGTTGATATCCAACCATAGATAAGAACAACCATGGCTGTGGCCATCAAGTTATTCTTAGCTATGAAGGTAGGTAATTATACCGATTACATATCACATATATGTAACTATCACTTTATGCTATCAACTAATTGAATGTTTGCATAAATCATTGGGTTGTTAACTCATTAACAAGTATGCAACAATATACATAGCACCCAACTGCACCTCTCTTTACATCGACCTTGGCTGTGGCACAACAAATCGATGCTCCAAGCTTAAGGTTGACCCATTAATCAAGAAATAGTTTTAATATGGTTGGAGCTCATTCAACCATTTAGTCAGGCTTGGATGTGTCCAACAACCAAAACTAAGGATTGACCTCTGACTCTAACTATATTAATCATAAACTAATTCCATGGTTTGAACATGTTAAGGTTCAAGCCGGGCATGGATGTGTCCATCAACCCAAACGAGAAACAAAACTCCGGTTCTAACCATATTAATGGAAGGTGTTGGCCTTAATATTTTGTAAGGGGTTTTGGGTCTCATCCTTTCTTTTATAAGCACATTCATGACATATAATTATGTCATGTACTAACGATTTCCTTAATAAAGTATGTATGTGACTTAATTTATCAAGTCTCATTAATTGAATTAGGAACCGGATTTCCTAATTCTAATTTCATACTTTATTTAAGGAATTGTTTTGGGAAACAATTTCCTAAATTGTCATAATCAATTTCGGAAATAATATGTTTAAGACTTTGATTTCTCTAAATCAAATCTTATTAAATTAAGAGACAGATTCCCTTAATTCAACCACATATTATTTTCATGAAAATCTCTTTTAAGAAAACTCTATAGGAAACCATTTTCCTAATTAATTTTGGAGACAACAATATGTAAGAGCATCACCTCTTAAATCAAATAATGAAATTATCGCTTGAGAATCACCTCAAAATTTTCAAGATTTGATTACATATTTTATTTATGGATCTATTAATTTCAACAAATTATTTTCTTTGGGTGGCTCCCCGAGGCTCAGATACCCAAAAAAAAGAATTTGTTGTAAATCTAATTTGGTCCGCTCCCCGAGGCGTAACCAAATTAAACATGACAATTTTATTCAAAATAAGAAATTAAATTACAACAACTAACTTTAAATTGGACGGCTCCCCGAGGCTCAATCCAAAATAAAGAATTTTGTTAATAATTTAAAACCAATTCGAATTTAATTGTCAATTAACAATCCATAAATTTGTCTAGACTTTCTTGAAAGAAAGTGCCCAAAATTACGAGATTTCATAATAGGTTTTCAGAATAATTGTAAGTTTCTGGTACAAAGAAAACTTACATATTTCTAAAATTGAAAAATTTCCAAAATAGGAAATTTGCAAAATTTAGAAAGTTTCCAAAAATGGGAAGATTTCACAATTATCATAAAATTTCAGAAACTAGGATATTTCAAAAGTTTGCGAAATTTCATGAGGATTTCCAAACTTTGAAATTCCTAAATCTAAAATTTATCATAATTGGAAAGTTTCCATAATTGAAAAATTTTCCAAAATTGAGATCATGACAAAGTTTTCCGCAAAATAATTATATGATTATGTCGAATACTAACCGGCTCTGATACCACTGTTTGGGACCGGGTGCATGTTGACATGGATACGGGTTCGTAATTTAAAAATTTAATTACGTGCAGCGGAAGATTTAGCATAAATAATTTCTCAAATTATTTTAACCACGTATCTAGCATGCAACCTTATGTTGTGTAGACATGATCATAAATTAAAATTTTGCAGAAAGTAAACTAATTTACTTGATACCTCGTGTAACTTGAAGTAAGGGACGAGATCCAACCGTAGCATCCCTTGGAAGCTCCGCCTCTATTCGCGTCCACGCCGAGTTCTCTTCGGGATGACTTCGCAAAGCCACGAGTTTCGTGCCGACAAGAACTACTAGATTCTCCAAAGGCACGACAAGAATATCAAGAGAGAGAGATGAAAGCTAACCACCAAACGAAGAACGGAATCCGTATTCCGGGAGGAAGGAAGGAGTCGCGATCCGCTTCTTCTTCTCTTCGGCTTCTTCTTGGTGGAGGTGGCTCACGGCAACAAGATGCCCTTCTAGGGCCGGCGCCCACTTGAGGAGGGAGAGGGAGAGAAGGAGAGGAAAAGAGGCTAGGCAAGAATCCTTGATCCCTTGAATTAATTTCCAAGCCTTGCCTTTGCACCTTTATATAGTAGCCTCTTTATCGCCAAGTCTCCTTTTTAACGGAATAAATTTTTCATAAGAAATTTATCTTATAAATTTTTCTATGAATTATTCCGTTAAGCCAAGTTTTTATTATAACTTAATTTATAATAAAAACAACCATGTCCCCCCTTTTATTATGGAATAAATTTTACAAGAAATTTATCTTATAAATTTCATATGAATTATTCCGTTATGCCAAGTTTTTATTATAACTTAATTTATAATAAAAACAACCATGTCTCCCCTTTTATTATGGAATAAATTTTACAAGAAATTTATCTTATAAATTTTTCTTATCATGGAAAAATCAATTCATAATTGATTTTATAAAATAAAATAAACCAATCCATGGTTCATTTTAATTTCCATAAAAAGAATAAATTTCTATAAATTTCTTTATCAAGGTAAATCAATCCATTATTGATTTATAAAATAAAATAAACCAATCCAAGGTTTATTTTAATTTCCATGAAAATACATCTCTTTATATAAATTTCTTTATATAAATTTCTTTATCCATAATTTTATAAAACAAACCACGCGCGGTTTATTTTATAATTTGAACCAAACAATTTGGTTCTCCCTCTTATTGTGGCCGGCCAAACCAAAGAGGGTGGGGACCCTCTTTGGCCGGCCAAACCAATGTCGTAACCGTACGAATTAAACTCATTTAATTCGTCCAATAAGTCTTCAAAAGACTTAGCCATTTTATGCTTCCGATGCGTCTCTGAAAAATTCAGATTCGACTTATCTCTCTTGATCGGAAAATCTAATTTTCAACTCGTTTTAAATCCCTCGGATTACTCGTAGTGCGTGTGACTAAATAGGCTTTCGATTTATGTTGGCCGTCTACAATCAACCAATTATAGAACGATCATGAGTGGCACCTAGTAGTACATCATGACCCCCAATTAATCGAAAGATCAACGGTTGACCTCAGAAATAATTCTGAAACCCTTCAGCAGCTCTAATGAATCGTGCCCCATTCCCTTCACCATCTTATACCCACTTGGTTCAGGACATGGTCTATATGTGTCAGTCCCCACTAGGCTGACTACGTCACACCTAGCCCAAGTAATGTCTTTCTCGTCCAATGGATTCTAATTACTCTCATGTATTTCAGAGACTCATACTCTGAATATGTCATGCTCTGGCCAGAGGCTTTGAGTAACAATCCGACGATAGGCCTTGGGTATACATCTCCTCGCAAGGAGTGGTGAATCCTTTGTAGGCTGTTCAAACATCTTTCGGGCACTTCGGCTTATACCCAACCATCCTGGGTCCACACCTCCTTGGAGATGCTTGCTTAAGATGTTAAAGTATAAGTTTCCATGACCAAGATGACTTGAACACCGCAAGTCAAAGGAACATCGCACTTAAGCTGCAGTAAGAACTTCACTGACATGTCTATATGTAGACTACCATATGAAGTTTTACAGCCAGTCACTCCAATAAACTAGTTCCCTTAACTAGCATTCATGTTTATCTCCGGACATCCCAATGTCACCAGCCAGTGAGAATCAGCTGATTAGAGTATAACCCATGCTAGTCTCAACAGAATTGATAGTGTCCTTATTTATCAATTCATCGACTAGGGACAATTTCAATACTTCACAATTGCACATGTAGAGATAATCACTATTTGTGAATTCATCACAAATTCTCTCATGCTATAAATTGTATTGTGGGCATTCAGTAAATGAGTTTAAGATCCCAATCAAATACACAGACATGCATACTCAAATAGTGAATATTCATTTATTAAAATAAATGTTTACAATCATAAGACGATTGCCTTAGGACACTTCTCTCATATTACTAACACGATGAACATGAAGGCTAGAAATGGTAGTTCATATTTCATTACATTTATTGATGATTTCACGCGTTTTGGTCATGTGTATTTGATTTCTCATAAATCTGAACCATTAGATTGCTTTAATCGTTATTTGAACGAAGTTGAGGATCAATTGGAACATAAGATTAAAACCTTACGCATTGACCGTGGAGGTGAATACTTGTCTGATCAGTTTAAGACAATATGTAATGAGAAATGGATTATTAGACAGTTAACTATCCCTGGAACTCCACAGCAAAATGGAGTTGCTGAAAGAAGAAATCTAACTCTTCTTGAAATGGTTAGGTCGATGATGGCTCAAGCTAATTTGCCTATTTCCTATTGGGGAGATGCATTATTGGCTGCAACCTACATACTTAACTGGGTGCCTTCTAAATCTGTTCCATCTACTCCATATGAACTTTGGACAGGCAGAAAACCATATTTGAGTAATCTAAGACCATGGGGGTCAGCTACTTATATTCATGACAAGACTCACAAATATGGAAAATTAGGACCCAGAGGTAAGAAGTGTATTTTTGTAAGATATTCTGATACCTCTAAGGGTTATGTCTTTATTGGTGAGCAGCAAGATGGAACCATCTCTGAAATTGAGTCAAGAGATGCTACTTTTCTCGAAACTGAGTTCCCAACGAGAGGTGAAGTTGATAAATCAACTCCTCTATTTACAGTAGAGGAGGAGGATACTGTTCCTCCGTTAACAGATCAGGAATCACAGGGGATACCTGAATCTAGTCAACCTAGTAGGAGTAAATTGCCTATAAGTGAATTAGTTTCTCAACAGTCAAACCTGCGAAGAAGTAATCGTAAGATTATTCCTCAGAGAAGGTTTGACATTGAAAATGAGGCATTAATGATTCTCCCAGTTGATGATGAAGAACCTCGAACGGTTGAGGAAGCATTGAAATGCTCAGTTAGAGAAAAATGGAGAATTGCAATGGATGAAGAAATGGAGTCTATGAGAAAGAATCAAGTTTGGGATTTAGTCAATCTTCCTCCAGGCCGAAGGGCTATTGGGAATAAATGGATTCTCAAAATCAAGAGGAAGGCAGATGGATCGATTAATAAATACAAAGCTCGTTTGGTTGCAAAAGGATATACCCAAATGGAGGGTATTGATTTTGAAGAGGCATTTTCCCCTGTTGTGAAGTTTGTGTCAATACGTGTCATTTTAGCTATAGTAGCACATTATGACTTGGAATTACATCAGATGGATGTAAAAACGGCTTTCCTTAATGGTAATCTTGACGAGGAAATCTATATGGCACAACCAGAAGGTTATATTGCTGATGGCCAAGAGGAAAAAGTATGTAGACTTAAAAAGTCTATATATGGGCCAAAGTAAGCGTCGAGACAATGGAACATAAGATTCAATGAAGTCATTTTATCTTATGGTTTCGAAATGATCAATGAGGATCATTGTGTTTACCTAAGAAAGGATAAAGGAAAGTTGGTCATTTTATCATTATATGTTGATGATATGCTGATAGCTGGAAATGACTTAAAAGTTGTGATTGAGGTCAAGTCTTGGCTTTCATCACAATTTGACATAATTGACATGGGAGAAGCTGAGTATATCTTAGGAGTACGGATCATTCGTGATCGATCAAAAAGACTTTTGGGTTTGTCCCAAGAAGCTTATATTACTAAGATACTACAACACTTCAATATGTTTGATTGCAACGTTGAACAAACACCTACAGCGAAAGGTGTTGTTTTGAGCAAAAGTATGTCTCCCAAGACTCCTGAAGAGATAGCCGAGATGAAGAAAAGACCATATGCAAGTGTCATTGGTAGTTTGATGTACACTATGTTGTGTACTCGCCCTGATATAAGCTATGTTGTTGGCTTAGTTAGTCGTTTCCAGTCAAACCCAGGATCGAGACACTGGAAAGCGATAAAAAGGATATTCAGATATCTCAAAGGAACGGCAGATTATTGTCTCTACTTCCAAGGATCAAAGTTGAGCTTGAAGGGCTACGCAGATGTAGATTGGGCAGGGGACCTTGACGACAGAAAATCCACATATGGCTATATTTTTTTGCTGAATGGAGGTGTCATTTCATGGAACAGCAAGAAACAGGCTTGTGTAGCACTGTCGACAATGGAGGCTGAGTATGTGGCTTGTGCAGCGGCTGTACAAGAAGCTGTCTGGTTGAGAAGGTTCCTAAAGCATCTGAAGATTGTTGAGGACAATGGGAGCCATGTTACAGTGTGTTGTGACAATCAAGTTGTTATAGCTTTTTCTAAGGATCCTAAATATCACAGCAAAGGCAAGTATATAGAAATTAAATACAATTTTGTAAGGGATATTGTTGACAAGAAAAAGATAATTCTTGAGTACATCCCTACCCGAGCAATGCTTGCAGATCCTTTTACTAAGCCGTTGACTAAAGAGTCGTTTTATGAACATGTGAAGTCTTTGGGACTACACAAGATGTAACAAATTGTAAAGACTGTTATATAAATGAAATGTCATGATCTATTCAGTGTAAATGTATTTGTTACATTTGGTAAAAGTCTCGATGAGCATGTTGGCAGGCTAAGATTGGTCCTCTCACATGGACAATCGTCTCTATTGGTTGAGTATAAACAGAGGTAAGACCATTACTTATGAGACAACTTATGTAGTTGTGAAGAGAGACATACTCATGAGTTAAGGTCGCCTTGATTTTGTATCAAGATGAGATCATTTATATAATGATCATAGTAAATGCACCCACCATTTACTAAACCTGTTTAAAGCCAGATTGGAATTCATAAGTTGAATTCGGATTAGACGTTAGGTATGTCTAGATCGAAATCTGTACGATGTTAAATATTTGAGAAAAACATGCACTCTTTTTGGCAAAGAGAAAAACATCGTAGCATGTGATTCATACCATATGTGCTATAGCGACAATAAGGGTAGTAGGAGAATGGATCCCTGCTTCTCTACTATGTGAGACCCTTGAGATTATCAGTTAATCTCAATCTTCACCTAAGTGACTATTTAGCTGTCTACTTGAAGTTTTAATCAGTGTTTGCTACTTTAGTGTGTGTCCTATTGACTATGGATGATTCGGTCTATGGAGCATAACTAGGAAAGCGACTGATTAGAATGAATAGATTCTAGCTGAAAAGGAAGATTAAAATTGGTTTACATCTGTAATACTTATTCACTGGTCGACCAGTGACAATTTTTTGTTAAGTACTTAAAAATGTGATTGTGAATAAATGTATTGATTTGAGATGTCGAACATGCTCTTGACATAAATGTCATATGAGGGATTAGAGATGTTCATATTGATGTAAATATTTAATCTGGGGTAAAGGCAAGTTATTGGTATCTCTGATTCGTTCTATAGAGCAGCTAAGTTAAGTGTAACAACTTTCTTAGCATTAATTGCTCAGTGTGCTTGCTGTCGCACGAACCATTTTCCCTGAAGTATGAGTTGAATGCTCCTATATGGTCTTTGTGACTTCCTTACGTAGTCTTAGTGACTAAATGACCTATATGGATAGAATTGGACGAGTGGAAGATGTTGGCGTTACAAGCATTGATAAAACTAAGGCGTTACTAGCCTTCGTCTTGAATTGTTGGCGTTACTGGCCAGAGCAGTAAATACCTCCATTGATGGAGGTAATTGAAACGTCTTCTTCTCCCTATAAAGAGCGTCCAAATGCAATCCATGAAGAGACACACGAAGAAGGAATCGGAGCTTCGAATCTGAGGGATTTGGTTTGTGGCTAATTGAGATCGGTCCGGTGACGTTCTCTCGACAGCGAGCAGAAGAAGAAAAGGAAGAAGAAGATCTTCAATCACTGTAAGTCTTAATCTTTTGCAATTCGATTTCATGCTTAGATAACAACAAATAGATATACCTCTCTTACCATATCATGTTTAAAGTTGGAAGTTCTCCCTTCATCGTTGCTTTCTACTGATGTGACTCCCCCTTCATTGATGCCCTGTTCATCCGATTCTTGATGATTTGAAGTGCAAGTCCAACATAAGCCTTGATCATGAAATCTTCCGATGACGACTCAAGGAGGTAAAGATTAAGTAAATCAAGGGAGTTAGCATTGCTTTCATTATTATTATTTTTGTCTATCCTTTTCTTATACTTTAGTTAACATTTTGTAGACAAAATCCAAGAGAAGCTATTCATCTCCCCCCCCCCCTCTTGCAAGACGCAAAGGTCCTAACAAAAGCTACCATCAACACTATGCCTCGATGCTCCTTATCCTTCAATTCTTCGAATTTCTCATACTATCCTTATTCGATCGCCAAGGAACCTCAAGCGACAATGGCGAAGGAACCTCAAGCCACTATGTCAACCAGCATGACTGTGCCAACTTAAGCTCGATAAATTAGTCCAACACTATCTCAATGTTTTTCTTATTATGCGGTCCCTTAGACACCTTATGCAATCTTTTTCAAACTCCATTGCACTTCTAAGTCATTGAACATGTAGCCTTTATCAATCCAAGCTATCATCAACACTTGACCTCATCAAGTCACAAACTCTATGGTCTTAATATGTGTCCTGCCAAGTTTTTGCTCAACTTCAAACGCATATGAAACACATATATGAGGCCTAACTTAAACTCTTTATTAAAATATCAAAATCCAAGTTCGAATCTAATCACTTAGTATATGAATGTACAATTGCCCCATAATCTTTTTTACAAATCAAGATAGGTATGTCGAGCAAGCTAGATAGAATTCTCATAGTGCTACGTGGTTAAAAAGACTAGTCATGCCAAATTCGATTGACTATTTATGTGCAAGACCATTCAAGAAATTCAATTGAATTAAGCAGAGCCGACCCTACACTTTGAAGTGGTTAGTGTAAAAAAATGAAGAGCTTATTCATATCAAAACAATAGGGTACGTGTGCATGTTTTTATTTCTTTTTGGCACGTTTACAAACAAAGTCCATAATATTTTAGAATTTATAATTAGGATCTTTTTAATTTAATTTTTAGTTGACACAAGATATTCAGTTATTCGAACCAAATAATTCTGAGGTTGACTGTTCCGGCTATATGGAAAATTTCCACCGACCACAAGGATAAGTTATCTATGAAAATCTTAATCGAACTAGGCAAGTAAAAAAAGCTATAGGAATGTCGAATAAATAAGGTACATTGGATATACCATATAAACATTTACATTGATTGATTAAATCATGTTCAAACATATAATTGCAAATCAAATTGTATTTTAAAAGGTACAAATACGATAATTAAATTTGACACATTTATCTTTCTTAGATGATTAAACCTTGATTTCAAACAAAGCCTCATATTATAATTATTCTAATAAAATCTCATATCATCATCATTATTATTGAAATAAAATAAATGATTACATGACAATTACTTTATTAAGTAAGTCTATTTTGTTGGTTATAATAACCTATGCATAGGGACGATATTGATAAAACATTAAAACACACACGTCTCCTATCTAATTATTGTTATCCATCCAGAACTGAGCTTGAAGTCGATCAACGGTCTTTTGATCTACTTGGAATGCCTTAGCGAGAACTTCATCCGATATGGAAGGTTTTGAGCCAAAAACTGCATTTGCAATGGTTATGGTACCGGGGTTTTGGCTACTTAGAGCAGCGATTGCAACAACTCTTGTATGTCCACGGTTGGATTGGAAGTGGACAAGGCCTTGAGGGAACACAAACACATCACCCTTTTTCAGAATCTTGGTGAAAAGGCGGTTGGTTTGGCCGATGTTGGATGTCACAAAGCCAACATAGAGCTCTCCTTCTAGCACGGTGAGGATCTCAGTGGCGCGAGGGTGAGTGTGGGGTGGGTTGATGCCGCGAGGGGCGAAGTCGATGCGAGCCATGGAGATGCCGAGGGTGTTGAGACCAGGAATTGTGTTCACATTGACTGCACGGACGTTGGAGCCTAGCTTGTTGATGGTGTTGCCGGGCTTGTCGAGGCCATACGTGAAGAAGTCTTCGGCTTTCACGTCATCCATGCTCTTGCAAACGAAACCATTGACAAGCACTGTTAATCAAGGACCGACGAATAAAATTTAGACAAGCCGCTCGATTGAAAGATTGTCAACTAATTAAGTTAATTATCAAGCTAAGGGAGAAGAAGTTATAATAAATTAAACCTTTGGAGCTGTTATCGGCGACGCAAAAGTCTTGAAGTGGACTAGGATCAGATGCGGATACCACACGAGAGGTAGCCAAAGCAAGGAGAGCAGCAACAATCAGAAGAATTTTAGCTGTCATCTTAGCTAAATAATTTGCTTAGGAGAGCAAGGAGATTAATTAAGTTGAAAATAATAAAAGAGTAGAAACAGTTGCGATGGCTATGATATACAGAATAGGTTAGAGGAAAGGGATATATATATATAGCTAGACTATCACGGAGACATGCATATATACATAGCTAGGGGAGAAGATCTAGAAGGTTTGAAAAAATCTTGCCTTGACTTGTTATAAATATTGTATGGTTCAAAGATGAACATTAATTAATAGGCACGTGGATTAGTAAAGTACGTACAAGCCAATCAAATAATTAATTAATACGATAAAGGCTTTGTGTTGCCCATTCTAATTTGCTAGCTTCAATGTTGGCCAAGGAAACTAGCTAATTAATATATATAAAAGAAAAGACGCGGAGGACTAAGTCAATTAGCTTTGTGCAATACGTCTTGTCTTGTATTTGGTAGCAACATGGTCAAAGTCTCAGGCGAAAATTTTTAATTGGTCAAGTAATTAATAAGATAAGACCAAGTAGTAATTAGGATCTGATTATTAAGGAGCACGTGAAGACCGAGCATGTCATGCGCGCTTTTACCATTTCGTAATCTCTCTTCTCAAGCACGCACGGTACCAAACGAAATGAAGAATGTTTCAAGCCTATTTCTTCTCTATATAAACCTATTCAGGCATGCATTGCATTCACCACCAGAATTGCTTGCTTGCTTGCTTACTTGCTTGCTTGCTACACAATTAATTAATCAAAGATGATCGACATGGCAGCTGTTAAACTGCTCCTCGTCGGACTCCTCGCTTTGGCTTCCGCTCTCGCTGTATTGGCTTCAGATCCTAGTCCCCTTCAGGACTTCTGCGTGAAAGATGATTACTCCAAAGGTACGTTGCATGCATATATAGCAACCTAAGCTAAGCGCTTTCATTTCCAGTACCCATGCGTATATATGCATATGTTTACCGATCAGACCTTAATTTACCTTTTTGCAGTGTTCGTCAACGGCTTCGTATGCAAGAACATGAACGACGTCACAGCCGACGACTTCTACACTTCTGGCCTCGACAAGCCCGGCAACACCGTCAATAATGTCCGCTCCAATGTCACCGCCGTCAACGTGCACTACTAGAATTTTTGCATTCAATTCAACAACACATAATCGACAACGGTTTTTTAATAAAGTGTTGTCTTATGTCAATTTAACAACAGTTTTAGTATTAACCGTTGTTGTTGTTGGTCTGTATACGTAAAAAGACAACAGTAATAATAAAATGTTGTCGTATGTATACTCAACGACAACAGTTATAAAATAACTGTTGTCTATAGGCGGGATTTACAACAACTGATGTGATAAACTGTTGTCTATTATGACAATAGACAACAGTTATATTAAACTGTTGTTGTTGTATTGTTGTGCTGTTCAAGCAATAAACAAAATCAACGGTGGATATCCAACTGCAAAAAAAATAACGAACTATTAAATCCTCAGTCTCTTATTTTTGCCGTGCCCTAGCTTCTCCGCCCGAACCCCACCCTTGTCGACCCCTCTCCCTTCCTCCTTTCACTCTCGCCCGATGTCACCCTTCGCACACGAAATCGCCGCACAAGAAGTTCGTGCAAGAAATCGCCGCACAAGGTTTCATCGCCGCTCCATCTTCATTTCGCTCAAATGTTTCATCGTCGCCCCTCACGGTCAATGGCAGGATCACTGGATTCAGCCCTAGGTATCTTTTTCAAGTTGTCCTAATGGTCATCTCTTATTTCCTTCTACTTCTCCTTCATTCTCTTCTTTGCCCTCTCTTCGATTCTCCACTTGGAGAACCCATCGTCTCCCTTGCTCTACCTCCACTTGGGAAGAGCAAAAGATGGTTGAGATCTGGAAGTAGCTACAGGCTCGAACCTTTAGGAAAAGGGTATGTTTCTTCTTTTACATCCTTTATTAGCAATAGAATCTAAATATGTTAGCTATATAGGTTTCATGATAGCTTCTTAGCAGCTCTCAGCAATATATTGTATTACTTTCCTTTGGTGTTGCCTGAAGCAAAGAAGTTGTTGTTACTTAGTGATAGTTTGATAAATAATCACTAAAGGAGTTTCCTCTACACTAGTTTGTTACTAGATCCAGAAAGGAGTTCTTGCGGAGACGTGTCTTCTTAGCAGCTCTTGCGGAGATGTGTAAGTATAGCATTTAATTTTGAAGCTATATCAGATTGAAGCTATATCATATTACTAGATCCAGAAAGGAGTTTCCTCTACACTAGTTTGTTAACAACAGTTTTGAATCCTATCGCATTAACAATAGTTTGTAGAAATATAATAGTTGGCTCTACCGAGATTCAGATACATGGTCCATCTGAAAGAGAAAGTCTTCTGTCTTCTATCATTCAGGAGAATCCTGACCTTATTGTGGTGGATTATACAGTGCCTGATGCTGTAAATGGTATTGTTTTCCATTTAGCTTTTTTTGTTTAATATGATTTCTTTCTTTGCTAAAATCTCCAAGCCATATTTATGCAAGGAATTGTAAAGACATATGTCTCATCAATATTTAAGATTAACCTAGATTTTGCACAATACTATGATCTTTGCATTTTGATTAACATGCATAAATCATGCTTCAGTGAAAGTAACATAACTTTACTTTTAATAAACATTGCCTTTGGTAACAAGTTTTCAGTAACTTACAGAGCTAGGAAATTTGAAGTTATGGAAGAGTTGTTTACTCTATTTTGCATGGTAAATAGTACATATTTCCAGTTGATGATATGCTTTAGACCAGAGAAGGGGTACTTTCCTAGCAGAAGCTTTGATGTTTCAGGACTATATCATATTGTAATAAAATTTGTTGTTCCTCTCATATTTTTTAAACACTGTATTGTTTCTAGGTTCAAAATTTCTTATTCTTTGTGGGTTAACTCACTTTTCATTTGCTTGGTCTTTTGTAGGGAAATTTAGGCACCTTCTTGTAGTAGAGAATGACGAAGTTATTGCCATGCTGGATATTACAAGATGCTTGTATGATGCTATATCAAAAATGGAAAAAGCTGCTGAACAAGGTAGTGCTATTGCAGCTGCAGTTGAGGGAGTTGAACGCCAATGGGAAAATAGCTTGTCAGGTTAGAGGATTTATTGTATCTTAACGAACAAGGCATGAGTAGATTAGGTCATCTAGTGTTGCTATTTGCAGCATGTTTGTGGATATACTCAATTGCTCCTCAACACTTCCATTCATCATAAAAGTTGAGGATTGAAAATCTTCAGGGAAGAAGAAATAAACTTTAAGTAGATAAGTTGAGGAACCATTTTTTTTCATATTCCTTTTTCAGTTTCACTGTTTGGAATGAACAACTACAAATGTGTACCATGTTAATACTGGTGTCATTTTGATTCATATCCCTTTTTACAAATTTTACTGTTTAGAATGATAGTAGGCTATGAATGAAACTGTCAGATAGCTCTGAGAATAAAGTCCTTCCTTTTAGTACTGTACAACACACATTGTCCTTAAGATATATGGACTTTATCTAGTGTTCTCATTAGATTGATTTGAGTCATTATGTTTTTAGTCGCATACATGACAAGTGACACAGAGCCATGAGAAATACCTGATCTGAAAAGGAGATGAAGGTATATGCCCACATGTGTTAACCAAAATAAGGATGAAATGATGTTTGTGTTCTAATGACATCTAAATTTGAAATTCTTGTTTGATAAGTGTTTGTTTTGCTATTGTATTCAACGGCTCTTATTGACTTGAATTGAGAGCAAAATAATGCATGGATTAAAAATCTTAAACATGGCCCACATTGTCATTAATTATGTTAAGGATGTAATTAACAATATTAACACACACAACACTTGTTAAGCCTAATGAATGTGCAGCTGAATGGTGAATGAAAAAAATTGTAATTAATTTTATAAGCTTCTTTATGATACAGTATATTATTACTTTAATAAGTTGTCACATTATTAGTTTCCAAATAGGTGGGGGGACTAAGTCGGTTTGATAATTATGCCAATGATATTCTTTATTATTTATAAAAGTATTGCCCAACGGTTCATCGGAGACATGTGGAGTGCATGTTCGATTTTAGGTGGCTATTTTATGAGACTGTTTCTGCTTTTTGACAACTTTATTCAATGTTGAGTTCTACTGTTGAACCATGAAAAGGACTTTGTTTATTCTTGAGATAACTTTGATTATATAATTGCTATATCTACTTTATTGAATTATTCATGATTCATCCTTTTTCCTTGATGCAGCACCCTACGCTTTCATTGAAACTCTCCGAGAAAGAATGTTTAAGCCAACACTTGCAACTTTTGTGGCAGAGCATTCAAAGTACGTCTGTAGCCTTTAGCTTAGATTTTTTTTTCCTTGTACCAATGCAATTATTATTGTTATGGACCTTTCTGAAACCTGTCTGCAGAGTTGCGACAGTGTCTCCCTCAGATCCTATCTCTGTTGCGACAAAAAAGATGCGTGACTTCCGAGTTAACTCTGTGATTGTAACAACAGGAAATAGTCTTCATGGAGTTCTAACGTATGCTGCTCATTGTGATCTTTTGACCTTGATTTTTATTTTCTCAACTAATGTCACTTCTCCATTATTATTATTTGTTTAATTCTGTTTGTCTGATAATACTTGTTTCATAATTTTGCTTAATTAATTTTGTTGCAGCTCAAAGGATGTGCTTATGCGAGTAGTTGCTCAGAATCTTTCACCTGAACTAACTCATGTTGAAAAGGTAGTCTATGCTAAACTGATTCTAGAAAATTCCCATGTTCCTGAATCCTTTTTATGCATGTCTTTTACAATTTTCAGACATTATAATTATAACCCCTGAATGACTCCTTGAGGGCAGGCCTGATCTCTAAAAGCCATTTCATTTTCTTATATTTTTTGAATACTTAAATTTAGGATCTATAGGGTGATTATTCTATTCATCTGCTCATCCTTCTTTATGGATATCTATATAATAAATTTACTAAATAGAGAAACAAAACTTGATAACCAACTTTTTTTTCTGTGTTTTTTTCCTCTCTCTCCATCTAGCATTGGGATCGTCTCAATGGAATCCCTGTCTAGATAAACCAAGCTAACAGTTTCCTTATAATTGTAAGTGTTGATATCTTTTTTGTTTGTTTATTTGTTAGTTTGTTATTTTTGTTGTTTGTTGATATATATCTTTATGGATCATTTTTTATTGGACATATGCATTTAATAGAATAACTAATTAGAGTGTTTGTTCTCTTTTTTCAGCTGCAGGGACTTGTTCGTGATCATGTTTGAAGACCATTAATCTGGCCTTCCAGCTGCAGGGACCTGTTCGTGATCATGTTGGGTCAGAATTATATATAATTTGAACTCTTGTAATTTGGGTCAGAAGATACTTTAGTGGTTTCGTCTGTAGAAAGGTTTTTGGACAGAAGATACTTTTGTGATTTCGTCTGTAGAAAGCTTATGGTGGATCTTTATTGTAAATATGTTGATGATGTTTGATATATATAGTTTTTGTTTCGAGGTTAAATTATTGCCTTTTAATTGAAAATATAATGGAAATATCTTTGTTGTCAAATTGGTATGAAACTGTTGTGGAACAGTGCAAACGCACAACAGATTTTTTTTAAGCTAAACTGTTGTTGTAGATAAACGGTGGCATACGACAACACAATGATAAAACCGTTGTCGAATATAATAAAAGACAACAGTGAATAAGTCATACGACAACGGTGATAAACCGTTGTCGAATATAATAAATTACAACAGTGAAAAACTGTTGTGAAATGTGACATACGACAACAGTGGAAGTCAAACTGTTGTCGAATATGATATACGACAACAGTGATTCACTGTTGTCGTAGACCCCCCCTTTAACAACATGGCCTTTAACAACAGTGGTAAATGGCCTACGACAACAGTGATTCACTGTTGTTAAATGCATTTTTTCTAGTAGTGGTGAATAAGATCCCCGGGCTGAACACCCTCGGTATCTCCTTGGCTCGCATAGACTTCGCGCCTAATGGGCTCAACCCTCCTCACACCCACCCTCGCGCCACTGAGATCCTCGTCGTGCTTGAAGGAGAGCTCTACGTCGGCTTTGTGACCTCCAACATCGGCCAAACCAACCGCCTCTTCACTAAGAATTTGAAGAAGGGTGACGTCTTTGTCTTCCCCCAAGGCCTCATCCACTTCCAACTCAACACCGGCAAATGCAATGCGGTTGCGCTCGCCGGTCTCAGCAGTCAAAACCCGGGCGTCGTCACCATCGCCAAGGCTGTGTTCGGATCAACGCCGCCCATTTCCGATGATGTGCTCGCCAAGGCTTTTCAGGTCGACAAACACCTCGTTGACTGGCTCCAAGCACAACAATGGACGGACAACAACAACTAGCTAGCTAGCAACTTTCACTTAATTTCTCAACAAACCCTCACCCTCACTCGCTCGTAATTAATATTAATTGCATTCGTTGTTGTAATTGTACTGTTGCTTTACTATTTGAGAATACGAAATGAATAAAAGAAGGGAAAAAACATTATTATTTATCTATGATCAATGCTAACAACTATCATTTAAGCTACAATTTACATATACTATCTTCCAACAAAAAAATCATAATTTTTTTATTCCACCTATCATTTAAGCTTTTGAATTTCCATTGTCCATTTCCTTTAACAATAAGAAAATCTCATCATTGTTCCTGAATGACTCTTACAAACTAGAAGCTTATCCGATCATAAATTCTCATCAAGAAATACTAATATATATATATATATATAATAATATATATAATATATATATATATATATATATATATATATATATATATATATATATATATATATATATATATATCACAAATGACAAGAGTTACTCATTTATATATTTTGTTGGAATATTAGTCAATGTCAATCAAATTGGGTTTCATCGAGTATGTTAGCATGCCAATCGTCAGAGCTAGCGAGGAGTCGACGATATCGATGATCTGGGCGATTAGAGCAGCTTACAAGTGACTGGCGTTGGCGAGACCAACAATCCAAAGAAGATAGTCAAAATAGACGTTTGACCATGTTCCAGGCGTCCGGAAGGAGACCAAGAGATCAAAGTCCACTGAATGATTATTGACGCGAGTGACCGGAAGGGCTTCTATTCAACCGAAATTAAGAGTGTCAGGTCAATATTCGACATGGTTCTATAAAAGAAGGCTGCAAGCACTTATTTTGGTAATCAATTCTTTCGTTCTCTCTTCTAAAGTACTCTTGTTATTCTTTTGTTGACGTGTTGTGCTCGTGCTCTTCAGAGATCAATGACAACTAGGGCTTATAATTTCTTACTCTTTATGTTGTCCTACATTCTTTTATTATTGTGCTTAAATTTTTTGTGTGAGTCCAACAAGCTAACGCTACAAGTTAAAATTGACCCGTTAATTGCAAGATTCTATCTCTATGGTTTGAACATATCTAATTTCAAGTCGACCTTGGAATGAGTCCAACAACCCAAACAATAAATTAGACTCTAGTTGTTACCATATAAACGGAATGCATAGACTTTGATTTTTGAAGTAAGAATTTTAGATCTTCTCATCATCATGCAAATGTACTATCTACATGACATCACTCATGCCATAAATGATAACATCACATGCATGACATATAAAATAATATAACACATTTTAAGCATGACATAAATAATACGTACATATATTGCATCTACATGACATACATATATGATATCACATGGCATGACATATACGACGACGGGAGCGGCTTACAAGCGATCATCTTAGGCGTGACCAGCAATCCAGAGGAGTTGATCAAGATAGGCGTTTGACCATGCTCTAGGCACCCGGAAAGAGATCAGGAGATTGATGTTCGCAGAATCATCATCGACGCAGGTGATCGAAGGGCTTCGAGTCGACTGAAAGAGTGTCGGGTCAACGTTTGATATGACTCGATAAAAGAAGGCTCGAAGCATTTGTTTTGATAATTAATTCCTTCGTTCTCTCATCTTTGTTTTGTAATCAATTCCTTTGTTCTCTCTTCTATATTGCTCTTGTTCTCCTTGTGTTGATGTGTTGTGCTCATGCTCTTCAAAGATCAATGACAACTAAGACGTGTAATTTCTTACTCTTTAGATTGTGCTTAAATTTTTTTTATTCATGTTAAAAGTGTTTCTCTGCCTCTAGAAATTTTTTGGAAAAGAGTTTTTTATTATTAAAAATATATTTTTTAAATAAAAATTCATTTTTATTTTTATTTAACTTTTGCTATTAAGTTCAAGTGTTACATCTTCTCATCTTGCCATATTAGGTCTTAAGTGTTACATTATTTTTGTCTTGCATGCATATTCTGCTTGGTTAAATTAAATTTTTGTTTGTTTATTTCAGCTGACTATTGTATTTATTGGTTTAGATTTGATTACTATAAATTCATAAATTATTATACGCTATTCAACCACTCCCAGCATAGATACGGTCCTACAACAACAATGTTATGTTCCAAGCCCTCAAGCCATTGAAGACCAGCCCCCTTCCGCCTTTTGTTTGCATAATTACACCCATGATATTGGTGAGCGTTAGGATGCCTATATAAAATTCTTGCATATATTATAGATACAATCAACGATACTACATGGTAGTGGCAAAATGGACATCCAAAAACACTCACCTCTTGAAGAATTGATGTGATGAGCTTCGATTTACCTGTATAAGAGTGTGTCTTCTTTGGTCATGAATTAATTATTCTTATTAGAGAGTCTATCAGTGGGGTGTAATCTAATATTCTGAATTTTTTATATGCCAAGGGAATTCTTAAGTACTTGAAAGGTAAACATCCTTCCTGAACCTGTGATATCTAAGATACACCTTTTGTTTGCTCATTTATGCTAGTCATATAGATATTTGATTTCATATTGGTTGCCTCTTTGGACAATCATCTTCTCAAAATCATATATATAATTAGCCAATTTGCCAATTGATGAAATATCCCCTCATGAAAGTAGCAACAAGTCATCAATATAGGTCAAATGTGCTATCCTCAAGTAATCACATTTTGGGTGGAATTTGAAGTTTGAACTTAAGGTTATTAG
Organism: Boesenbergia rotunda; assembly: GCA_024364735.1. Lineage (NCBI taxonomy): Eukaryota > Viridiplantae > Streptophyta > Magnoliopsida > Zingiberales > Zingiberaceae > Boesenbergia > Boesenbergia rotunda. The sequence continues at coordinate 126,582 of JAGFNQ010004197.1, read as the reverse complement.
TTGTAATTTCCTAACATGTGTTGGAGGATATACTCCTTTTTGGAGAGTTAACAAAAATTAAATTGAAATTACAGAAATTTCAACTTAGCTATTGAGTGGCCTGAGTTGCCTTTTATGCAGAATGCAGTTTGCCAAGCTGGAATTTATGAACTAGAATTCCCGAGCAGAGTCTCCCGAGCTGAATCTCCCGATCAGGTTCTCCCGATCAGGGTTTCCCAAGCAGAATCTCCCGAGCCAGACATCTCGAACCTGAAGTCCCGAACCTGACTTCCCGAACCAGTCTGCCCAAACTGGCCTTCCCGAACCAGTCTACTCGAACCGAAATTGGAGAGTTGCTGAGGCCTACGTAACGCAGTTTCCTTGAAACAGATTTGTCCTCCTCCGATGGTGCTTCGAGACTCTGGTGGACGTCTGTCTCTCATGATACAACAGTGAAACCATGGGCGCAATGAAGCACTCTTTGCTCATGGCGAACTGAAGGAGTAGCTGAATGCTACCAACCAAGGAAAAACACACGGGGAGTCGAGAACGAGGTACAAGACAAGACAATCTCTTCTCTATATTTTGCACTCGGTCACAACCTCTTTATATAAGGTTCAGACTCCCGCAGTAATTAATGATCGAATTAATGTCATTTATTGTCAATTAACCGTCCATATCCAAACGTCTGGGGGTTACTAATTTTGCAGTAATCAACAGTTAATGCATCCGGCCGTTACATTTGAGCAAAATATTTCACAGGTGGCAAAACGTTGGTTTATCTGCTTGGACAAATTTTGCCTCGACCGACCGGTCGGACATTCGACGAGCGCAGGTCATGCAGGCACACGAGTCTACTTGGTTCAGTACAAATCTGGGACCTAGATTTGTAACCCCCCTCCTGCGCACCAATGCGTGAGAGAGGATGTTTACCTTTCAAGTACTTACGAATAGATATTAGATATCTAACAGCAAGGATACCCTCTGGCTAGCCCTTTTCTAACAAGGTTTACTTGGTATCCACCCCTAAGGGTGTATCTTATGTTTACATTGCTGTTAGTTTATTCTTTTAGTTTATCTAAAAGCAAGGTTTACCTTTTGTACTGAACCTAACAGCAAGGATACCAAGTAAATCTTCCTTGTTAGAGAGTCTATTCCTGTGATGTCTACTTGGTTCAGTACAAATCCTTCTCGAACTCTTCTTCCTACGTTGTTAGTTACGCAAGCGGAATATACAATAAAAATGAAACTAACAGCAAAGAACAATGCTAACAAGGAAGATTTACTTGGTATCCACCCCTAAGGGTGACTAATCCAAGAATCCTTCGGTGGATCACTCCCCGGATACCCTCCGGCTAGCCCTTGTCGCTCCTTATGGGTGAAGAAACCTCGGCTCCCCGGATACCCTCCGGCTAGCCCTTTTCTTAGGATTACAAATTAAACAGACTAGAGATGATAATTATGTTCACCAATCCAAGTATGCTAAAGAGTTAATAAAGAAATTCAAAATGGATAATTCCAAAAAGCTTAAGTACCCCTATGGCTACAAATGTCAAAATAGATAATGACCCTGAAGGAAAGCCTGTAGATCATAAGCTATACCGAAGCATGATTGGTAGCCTACTTTACTTGACCGCTAGTAGACCTAATATCTTATTTTCTGTAGGAATGTGTGCTAGGTACCAAACTTGTGCTAAGGAATCCCACTTAGCAGCCCTAAAATGAATACTTAGGTACATTAAGGGTACCCTAAATGTAGCGATTTGGTATCCTAGAACTTCCACTTTTGAATTATCAGGATATTCTGACTCTGGCTATGTTGGGTGCAAATTAGATAGAAAAAGTACAAGTGGAAGTTGCCAACTATTAGGACATAGCCTAGTCAGTTGGTGTAGTAAAAAGCAACACTGCATAGCCATATCCACAACAGAAGCAGAATATGTTGCCCTAGGAGAATGTGTAGCACAACTTTTGTGGATGATGCACACTCTTAAGGACTTCCAGCTTGACTACAACCAAACCCAAGTCTATATTGCTAACATTAGTTCAATCAACTTGACTAAAAACCCAATTTAACATTCCCGAACAAAACATATAGAAGTTAAACCTCATTTTGTAAGGGATCATGTAGCCAGGGGTGAAATAGTACTTAAACATGTGGATTCAAAATCCAACTTAGCTGATATATTTACCAAACCCTTACCTGAGTCTGAGTTTAGCTCACTAAGAAGGCAGTTAGGGTTGTGCTTAGTAGAATAAGATTGATCTATATTGTTTTTTAAAATTTTTTCCTATTTTTCTTATTTTTTCAAAAATTAGCAAGTTTATCATTTCGTTTATCAAGTTTTTGAAATTTAAAATGATTTTCTGACTTAGTTTTTTTTCAAAAACTACCCCCTTCAAAACTAGGGCTTTTTCGCAAATGGACTTAGCTTAGGCCATAACCCTAGAACTGCACGCACCTATAGATCTAGAAGCCAACATCTCACAAGCACCTTAGGGTACTTTTGAATGATAACCTTAATAAGTAGCTAATAGGGTTAGACATGACCCGGACAAGATCGGTTTAATTTGGTTTGGTCCAGTTTTTTTTCTCATTAGAGTTGGTTCAATATAGAATTTTAATTTCTTACTAGCTCTAATTTACTTGCTGTAATCGATATCAATTTTTTTATATATGGCAAAAGGGGAGAAAAACAAAAGAAAGGAGGAAAAATTTTCATTTCTTTTTCCAAAAAGTAAAGTAAAAGTTTCTGTTGGATCGAGAAACATGATAGAGGGGGGGGGTGAATATCGTGAAAACGTTTCGGATAAGATTGAGAGAAATTACGCAGCGGAAATAAAAACAAACACACAAGAAGAACATAAGTACTTTTACTTGGTTCGGAGTCGCGGTCGGCTCCTACTCCAAGGCCCACGGTCCTTGACCGTTTACTGCGGGCAATTCTATATTTGCGTAAAAGATTACAGTGTTTGATACAGAATTATTTGCAGTAATTAAACAAGTATGCTTTTCGTTACCAACGCCCGGTGTAGATTGTATTTTGGTACGAAGGGTCGTCGTCGACGCTAGAATCTTGAGATCGGAGTTTGCCGGAGCGGAGCGCTTGAACGAGAAGTGTAGAGGCGTTGGAAAGTTGATGTTTTGAAGCCTTGGGGTCGAGCCCCTTTTATAGTGCTCCTGGGGGTGCCCTGGATGTCGGGGGCGCCTGACATGTGCCTTTGGATCCTAGAACCCTCATCCGGAGCCCGGTCAGCGCTTATCTTTCCAGAATCGGCCTCGGAGCTGACGGGGGCGCCCTGGTTGACATGGTCTGCTGGCTTCGTGGCTGATTTTTCTTTGATTCACTTTTTGCTATGACACAGGGTGCCCGGGACCTCCAGGGCGCTCTACTTACTGCAGTTTCGAAGCAACTCTTGCTTCCTTGTTTTGCCTTGACCTTAGGGGCACCCGGGACCTTCAGGGCACCTTGCCTAGCTGTCTGCCCCTCTCCTTTGAGGCGTTCTGAGCTGCAGAATGACATTCCTTCGGTCCTACATTCAAGGTTCGTTCCAAAACAGCAAAGCAAGAGTATTAGATAATTTATTACAGCCGTAGCTATCTTGGTTCTGACTTCCGATCTCCCAAATGGAACCCTAGGTCGAACCGACGCCTACTGTTCCCTCGACGGGGAACACGTCCTCACCTACTCCTCTCAGGAGAGTTTTACCTTTTGCCAACCGGCTCCACCGGTTGGACTTTTGCCCGATGCACCTGACTAGGTCTTCGTGCCCACCTTCCGAGTAGGTCTTCGGTGCCCACCTTTCGAGCATGTCTTCGGTGCCCAGCTCCTTGCCAGGGCTTCGTGCCCAATCCTCGACCAGGACTTCGTGCCCACCTTCCGAGCAGGTCTTCAGTGCCCAACTCCTTGCCAGGGCTTCGTGCATAGTCCTCGACCAGGACTTCGTGCCTAGTGTACCTAGGACTTCTTTCCTGCACACTTAGTAAACGTATTAGATACAAATAACATCTTAACTTCTGAACCCTTTGCCATTATCAAAACCCAAGTTTGACTTAGGTGCTTCCTGCACCAACAATCTCCCCCTTTTGATTTATGGCAACTCGGTTCAAAAAGTTAAGTTAATCGTACAGATAAGTACGTATCAAAGTTAATTTCCACCCCTGGAAGAAATCTTCCCCTGAGTTTTTCAAAAGTTCGTTGGGCTTGAAAAAATTTCTATGTCCAAAAAAACTTTTCAGTTTTGTAAATACTTAGAAAAAAATTTTAAGAAAAATGTTTTAAGTTAGAAACCATTTTTCAAAATATTTTTAGTTGGACAATTTTTAGGAGAATTTGAATTTTATACTTAGAAAATTTTCGACCAACCAACGATTTAGAATAAGTACTTGGAATAGTTTTTGAAACCAAGAAATTTTGAAAGTCTAAGTACTTAGAGATGTTTTCTAGCAGCTTAAGTACTTAAATACTTAGAGAGCATTTTTCATAAATATTTTTCAAACACATATTTTTTGAATTTAATGACTTAGAAAATTTTCCAAAAATTTTCCCAGAATAAGTACTTAGAGAAATTTTTGAAACCAAGAAAAGTTAACTTTCAAAAATGAACCTAAGTAGATAAAGAGCTTTAGAAATTAGGTAAAGTTAATTTCCAAAGTGAACATAGATAGTTAAAGAACTTTACTTTTTGAAAGACAGGAGATAAAATTTAAAATTTTAGAAAAATTTTGAGCAGCATTTTCTCTCCAGAAAAATTTTGAGCAGCCTTTTCTCTCCTTTCTAATCTCTCCCCCTTTGCCATATATCAAAAAAATATAGCAAAAAAATTGCATTGGACTTAAGTAATCAAGGTCAAATGCTGTACTGAACCAATTCTAAATTTAAACTGAACCAAATCAATTTGAATTTGCTCTTTCGGGTCCTGTCTAACCCAATTAGCTACTTACTAACTGTTATAAACAATAGTTTTTGCTTGGGTTAGTCAAGTTAAGTAATATGTTCATGTTAGACTTTCTAAGCTTGACACTTAACTTGATTACTGTTTAATTGATATTTAGTGTCCCAATTACTGCAGATGCACTGACTTAAAGCATCTTGAATCAAGGCAAAGACCTAAGCATCTCAACCCATTCTAGGTTATCAATCAAAAGTACCTTAAGGTGCTTGTGAGATGCTGGCTTCTAGATCTATAGGTGCATGCAGTTCTAGGGTTAGGGCCTAAGCTAAGTCCATTTGTGAAAAAACCCTAGTTTTGAAGGGGATAATTTTTCATAAGAAAAACTAAGTCAAAAAATCATTTTTAAAATGCATAAAGAAAAATAATTTTTCAAAATTAAGTAGGAACTGATTTTAAAATCAAGTAATAAAGCAGTTTTAAAAAAAATAGAAGTAGAGCAAACCTATTCTACCAAGCATAACCCTAACTTAGTAACAAAAAAACCAGATAATCATGTAAATAACTAGCAACTAGTTAGAAGTCAACTGGTCAAAGTAAGGACCATATACCAAATACATGTCAACCTACTAAGTAGGGGTAGTCAACAGTACAATAGTACAACAGAAAACATCAATCTGAATTAAGAAGAAGGGCCAGGATAGTCAAATGGGCTAGGCTGCCATGATTGAAACAGAGACATCATTTCATTATATCGTGCGTCGTTAGTCTCTTGATTGGCTCTAAGGGCATTCATATACTCAGTGTAATTGGCTGCATTTGCCTCCATTTCCTCCGCATGATTTGCCTCCACTTCCTCCCGGAGGCTATGGATCTCTATTTCAAGTCGTGTCACTCTCTCGTAGAGTGTCGGAGGTGAGGGCTCGTCCATCTGTTCTCGAATCTCGGCAGCGAGATCTACAACGTCGACCTCTACGTCCTCGTCGGAATCGATCTGGGGTCCGGCTCGCTGATGTCTACATGATAAAACCCCGGTACCCGAGACCTCTATGCCCGCTAGGGAAAAGTTTCTAAAACCTATTTCATCAAATTCGGTCATTATGGTCATCTTTCCATTAGTGATGTCGCGACCGTGATGATGAAGAAGAGAGGTAATGATGTGGCAATAAGGGGTGCGTACCCGACCCTGAGTGGTAACACTGGATGCATGTAGAATGGTGTGAAATATATGAAGTCCAATATTGATATCAAGGTGATGGATCAATGCGTACAGTAAGAATGTGTGGAATGGTCACATGGTCGCAACGTCCCTAGTGGACAAGGGTAGAATGCAACAGACTAGGACTCTATAAATAGCGTAGTCCTGAACCTGAAGATCTACAGACTGAAATCGTCTAGCCAAGGGGTTTCGAGCATCTCTATAAAAATAGCAATATAGGGTGTGCAGGTCAATGTGAGAGTAGGGAGCAGCAAAGGGAGGGTCTCTAGGAGGATAACAACAGAAAGTGGACTGAGAAAGTTGCAGTCCAAGAAATCTGTTAAGCAACGACGGTGTAATTGTCAAGGGCATCCCTTGTACTGTGGTGACAAAGATAAGGTCATTTTGTCGGACTATATTATTGTAGAATTCTGCACATAGGGTTGTGTTCACGGGATGAGTGCAGAAGACAAGGTTATCAAGCTGTTAGAAGTTTATGACATTCATAGCTAACGGATAAGATTGAGTGAAGAATTGTCGATTTAGGAAACTTGTTTTGATGGGTTTATACATTGTCCTAGCGAATTTATTGCATAGTTCCAAGGTTGGAAACCTAGGGTCGGGGCTAGGTTCGGTCCCGAGGTTTGGTTGATTTGCACGATGTTTTCTAAAATAATAAGAAACATGCGTTTAAGGGTAGAAATAATAACGAAATTAATTTTATGTGCAAAAGAAATGATATCGAGTAGCCATCCAGGGAGGCATGGTCGAGGTGGAGTGGTCAAGGGCACGAGAAGGTCGTTCGGTCGCCTTGGAAGGAGAAGAGTTGGAGAGGAGAAGTGTTTTGGGTGTGGCAAATGAAGGGGGTTTCGGGTGCCTTATATAGAAGGTGGTCGAAGGGCGCCCGGGAGGTGTTGGGCACCCGGTTCAGAAGGCAGATGCCCTTGGCAGCGTTTCTGCCCTGACTTGGTCCTAGGGGGCGCCCATGATGGCCTGGGCGCCCGGGGTCAGTTGAAAACAACCAAATGCAGCTTTTTGATTTTGACCCAATCCTTGGGGGCGCCCGTGAGGACCCGGGCACCTAGTTTAGTTAGGTATGGCAGCTTTTCTGTCTTGATTGAAGAGAAAAGGGAGGGGGCGCCCGAGGGGTCACGGGCGCCCGGTATGTGTAATAGTTGACAGCTTTTGATGTATTGTTGACCAGTCATTTGACCATGGTTTGACTATTACTGTTGACCAGTTTGACCGTTTGACCATGGTTTGACTATTACTGTTGACCAGTTTGACTATTACTGTTGACTAGTTTTGACTATTTTGACCAGTATTGACTGGATTAACCAAGCAACAATCAGGTTAACTCAGTTCTAAATTACAAGCTTTAACATTCGTACTAAACAAAAGTACAGGGATCAGATGAATTTTAGTTAAGTTAATTTTAACCCTCTCACCCGTTCTAGAGTAGTCAATCACGTTAGCCTTATGGATTTTTGTGAGACAGGTTTTGAATAGAAGTAAAAAGTTATTTTGAAAAATCATGATTAATTTTGAAAAAGTTAAATTAATTTTGAAAATAATTGGTTTTGAATTTATTATTTTGAAAAAGTGTGTTTGAATCTAATATTAACTAAAAATTTGTGTTAGATTCGAATTTGACAAAGAGTAAATTGAATTTAAATTTCAAAAATTGGCTTCCAAGTCTTGGCGAGGCACAAGGTCTTCTTTGGCCGTAGCCTTATTGGATCATCAACCCTTTCCTTGACAAAGCCTTTTAGTGAAATTTCATCTTCAAAATTACCTTTTGATAAATTCTAGTATAACTAGTTTGGGTCTTGGATCGGTAGCTTCGGCTAGTTACACCAGTCTAAAGAGACCAAGTAGTGTATACTTGACCTTATTAGAAAAGGTTTCCCTAACGTACTATCATCTCACCGCCACCCAATACTATGTTGTTCAAATTTCAGTTAATTGGTTTAGTCCTTAGTCTAACCAGTCCTAGGTCCAAGCATGGTAAATTACAGAAAATAAATAGACAAGCAATCATGCAATTTTAAAACAAGAAAAGAAATTTATTTAACTATAAAGATTGTTTTTAAGTTGGCTCCCTCTAAACTAAAGCCACGATAATGGTTCGGCAAGATGTGAATCTTGTCCATGGGGATCCAATACTGATTTGATCCAGTTTGGTTGTTCAGGCAAAGTTTGGATACCCATGCTTGAACTTTAGGTCTAGACTGATTCAGTACAGCATAGTATGACCTTTGTCTCGCCTTGGTTCGATAGCCTAACTCAGATTGATTTAGAACCAACTTCTATTTTCCAATGATCATGTCAAGACCCTTGGAACCAGAAGTGAATCGTTCTAAGGCTGCACTAAGGTCCTTGACTTGAGTTTTCAAGGAGGAGTTCTCTTTCTCAAGTTTTTCAACTTGAGTCGAGGTTCCTTCTTGAACCTTCTCAGTTAAGGATCTAGAGTCAGCTCCCTCTTTCACGAGTTTTACTTCCTGTCGGAGAGACTCGACTCGGATTTTAACTTTCGCCAAGTCGCGAGATAGATAGGCAATTAATTCGAATAATTGAATTCTAGAATAACTTCTTACAGTGATTTCACCATCCTCTGAAAATGTGAGCTTTCCGTCGTCCATCTCCGATTCTGATTCGGTCTCGATTTCTTCCGAAGTAGTTAGGGCGAGCAGGTTTGACTGTGGGGCCTCTTCTTCTTCGTCGGAGGAAGATTCGTCCCATGCTGCCTGAAGGGCCTTCTTCCTTCTTGTCTTCTTGGCTTCTTTCAGATTAGGGCATTCCAATTTGAAATGTCCCTTCTTGTTGCATTCGAAGCAGATCACACTTGATTTGTTCTTGGATGGTTCAGCTGGATCCTCATTCTTTCGGCTAGCTTTTCTTCTATTGGACTGATTCTTCAACTCCTTGTAGTAGTTCCATGCAAGCCGTACCAGCTTGGGTCGATCCCCTTCGTTGTCTTCTGAGTCTGAGTCTGAGTCAGACTCGGGTGTAGGTTGAGGCTTCTTCTTGACCATTTTTCCTGTCTTGCCTGCAACAAAAGCAATGCCTTTCTCGGCCAGGGTGCAATTAGTCTGCTCATGTAATTCAAGCTCAGAAAATAACTCCTCTAATTTGATTTTAGAAAGATCCCTTGAAACTTTATACGCATCTACCATAGATGCCGACAAAGTATTTCTCGGGAAAGCGTTAAGGGTGTACCTGATTAGGTCACGGTTTTCTACCTTGTGACTAATTGAATGTAGACCATTCATCAACTCCTGGATTCTGGCGTGGAGCTGAGTTGCAGATTCACTGTCATTCATCTTGATTGTGTACAACTTGTTTAGCAGTAGGTCCCTCTTGCTGATTCGGGTGTCGGAGGTTCCTTCGTGCAACTCAATTAACTTACCCCAGAGTTCCTTTGCACTGTTGAATGGTCCCGCTCGGTTCAGCTCTTCTTTGGTTAGGCCGCATTGGAGTGTCTGGGTAGCTTTAGCATCAGCCTCGATCTTCCTTTTCAGCGAGGCACCCCATTCGGTGTAAGATTGTGGCACTCCTTCGGCATTTTTTGGGATTTCCAGTCCAGATTGGATTATTATCCACATGTTCACCTGAGTTTTCAGGTGGACTTCCATCCGACTCTTCCAGTAGGAGAAATCCTCCCCACTGAAGAGTGGTGGTCTGGCTGTACTGAACCCTTCTTGCATGGCCATTTAGGAATTACTGAAATGACAAAAAAAAACAAAAACTGTACTAAGACTTGGTCTTGGATTAGTAGTGCGGGAATAAGATTAACAAAAATTATCGAGTGGTGTTGCACCAAACTCGATTAACGATAAAAATTCGATTTGAAAAAGAATAAAAAAGATTTCATAAAAATCCAAAAAATTCCCAAATTGGTGGTTGCACCAATTTGAGCTACCCCGCTCTGATACCACTTGTTGGATCGAGAAACACGATAGAGAGGGGGTGAATATTGTGAAAACGTTTCGGATAAGATTGAGAGAAATTACGCAGCGGAAATAATAACAAACACACAAGAAGAACACAAGTACTTTTACTTGGTTCGGAGTCGCGGTCCACTCCTACTCCAAGGGCCACGGTCCTTGACCGTTTACTGCGGGCAATTCTATATTTGCGCAAAAGATTACAGAGTTTGATACAGAATTATTTGCAGTAATTAAACAAGTATGCTTTTCGTTACCGACGCCCGGTGTAGATTGTATTTCGGAGCAGAGGGTCATCGTCGGCGCTAGAATCTCGAAATCGAGGTTTGTCGGAGCGGAGCGCTTGAACGAGAAGCGTAGAGGCGTTGGAAGGTTGATGTTTTGAAGCCTTGGGGTCGAGCCCCTTTTATAGTGCTCCTGGGGGCGCCCTGGACGTCGGGGGCGCCTGACACGTGCCTTCGGATCCAGGAGCCCTCATCTGCAGCCCGGTCAGCGCTTATCCCTCCAGAATCAGCCTCGGAGCTGACGAGGGCGCCCGAGACACTAGGGGCGCCCTGGTTACATGGTCTGCTGGCTTCATGGCTGTTTTGCTTCGATTCACTTTTTGCTTTGACTCAAGGCGCCCGGGACCTCCAGGGCGCCCTGCTTACTGCAGTTTCGAAGCAACTCTTGTTCCCTTGTTTTGCCTTGACCTTGGGGGCGCCCAGGGCCTTCAGGGCGCCCTGCCTAGCTGTCTGCCCCTCTCCTTTGGGGTGCTCTGAGCTGCAGAATCATATTCCTTCGGTCCTGCATTCAAGGTTAGTTCCAAAATAGCAAAGCAAGAGTATTAGATAATTTCTTACAATTGTAGCTATCTTGGTTCTGACTTCTGGTCTCCCAAATGGAACCCTAGGTCGAACCGACGCCTACTGTTCCCTCGACGGGGAACGCGTCCTCACCTACTCCTCTCAGGAGAGTTTTACCTTTTGCCAACTGGCTCCTCCGGTTAGACTTTTGCCCGATACACCTGACCAGGTCTTCGTTCCCACCTTCCGAGCAGGTCTTCGGTGCCCACCTTCCGAGCAAGTCTTCGGTACCCAGCTCCTTCTAGGGCTTCGTGCCCAGTCCTCGACCAGGACTTCGTGCCCACCTTCCGAGTAGGTCTTCGGTGCCCAGCTCCTTGCCAGGGCTTCGTGCACAGTCCTCGACCAGGACTTCGTGCCTAGTGTACCTAGGACTTCATTCCTACACACTTAGTAAACGTATTAGATACAAATAACATCTTAACTTCTGAACCCTTTGCCATTATCAAAACCCAGGTATGACTTAGGTGCTTCCTGCATTAACAGTTTCAAGTGCTCAGTGTTTAAATACTTCAATTTTTTTTTCTAAAAAATGCTTTCAAAATACTTCGGAAAGATGTAAAAAATTTCTAAGTGTATTTTGAAAAGCATTTCTAAGGAAAATTTCTTTTGAAACCTCCTTGGAAATGGTTCTAAGTAAATTTTTTTTAGCAAACTTTGTTTGAAAAAAATAATAATAAAGATGTTTTTAAGTGAAAATGTTTTAAATGCACAAAGTGTTTTCCAAAGCAAACTCTACTAAGTACGGAAAAAGTTTTTTTCAAATATTTTCCCAATTTCTCAAAATTGAAATTTTTAAAGGGAAATCTGGTTTTAAAATTTATCCTGCTAAGTAAATTTACTTTTACAAAAAGTTCTTTGAAACAAAAATTAGGCTGGCAAAAACTGTCTAAGTGTTGAAAAATTCTCGAGTGCAATTGCTCTATTTCCGAAAAAAACTTAGTCAAAAACTTAATGCTTTTTGATTAATTTTGAAAAACACTTAGCACTTAGTAAGTTTACAAAACCCGCATGACATTGAAAATTTCAGAGCGAGAATGTACAATTCAGGGGGAGATAAATTTCTATTGTCAAGATAAATTTCTATTATTAGATTATTATTGTTGTTAGATTGCTATAATATGTTCTTAACTTAACTTTTTGAACCAAGTTGTCATAAATCAAAAAAGGGGGGATTGTTGGTGCCGGAAGCACCAAAGTCAAACCTATGTGTTGATGATGACAAAGGGTTCGTAAGTTATGATTTGGTTGTGATCTAACAAGCTTATTAAGTGTGCAGGAAAGTCCTAGGTATACTAGGCACTAAGTCGTGGTTCATTGAATTGGGCACTAAGTCCTGGCCACGGGCTGGGCAACTAAGTCCTGATGTAAAGTTGGGCAATAAAACCTGGTGAGTGAAGTTGGGCACTAAGACCTAGTGAGTGAAGCTGGGCACTAAGACCTGGTCAAGGACTGGGCACCGAAGACCTGGTGAGTGAAGATGGGCACTAAGACCTGGTCGAGGACTGGGCACCGAAGACCTGGTGAGTGAAGCTGGGCAAAAGTCCAACTGAAGGAGTCAGTTGGAAAAAAGGTAAATTCTCCCGACAGGAGTAGGTGAGGGTGCGTTCCCCATAGGAGGGAACATTAGGTGTTGGTTCGACCTAGGGTTCCATTTGGGAGACCCAAAATCAGAACCAAGATAGCTTAGGCTGTAAATAATGTTTAATATATCATGTATATTTGCTTCTTGTGATTGGAACTAACCCTGGTTGCAGGAAACGAAGGGACGGTGTTTCTATAGCTCAAGCGCCTCATTGGAAGGAGGCGCCTCACTGGGCTAGGCGCCTGTGTGGATACAAGCGCCCCAGTGCAAGGCCAAACCAAGCCATCGAAGCAAACTACCACGAAAGCCTTTGGACCAAGTCAAGCTAGGCGCCTATGTTAACACAGGAGCCCCAGTCAGCTCAAGCGCCTCAATGAAGGGTATAGGCGCTGACCAAGCCTGCGGATTAGTGTTTGCGCAGGAGAGACCACGTGTCAGGCGCCCCTTCAACACAGGCGCCCCTTCAACACAGGCGCCCCAGAGACCAGTATAAATAGGGGTTCACCCCCAAGGCTTCAGAACAACTCAAACTTCTCGCTCTCAACACTTTCGTTCAAGCGCTATGCTCCGACACACTCCGCACTCGCGATTCAGGTGCCGACGATGACCCGCTGCTCCGAACTTCCAACCACTCCAGACGTCGATAAAAGTTTATTTTCGTAAAGTGTTGTAATTTCATTTTTCAATTCTATATTTTGTACTCCAACTTGTAAACATTTTTACGAATATAGAATTGCCCACCGTAAACGGTCAAGGACCGTGGGCCTTGGAGTAGGAGCCGATAGCGATTCCGAACCAAGTAAAAAGAAAGATTGTTAGCGATTATTTTTGTGATTTCCGCTATGTAATTTCTCTTAATCATCCGAAAATTTTACGATTGATATTCACCCCCCCCTCTATCGATTTACTTCGATCCAACACATTGTAGGCCCCTACCCAATCGTGCCACAGCAGAAGAAGTTCCTGTTGGTTCTCGTCGACTATTTTTCTAAATGGGTAGAAGCGAAGCCCCTGGCGCACATCACAGAGGTCGCTGTGATGAAAGTCCTATGTAGGGGAATCGTTTGCAAATACGGCATCCCCCACAAGCTGTTGTCAGACAATAGAAGATAATTTTCTGGACACAAGCTAAAAGAATGGTGTGAGGGGTTGGCCAATAGACAGGCCGAGATTGTCAATCTTGAAATCCTCCGGGAACTCAAGATAAAGCTAGATCACGTCGGAGGCAGCTGGGTCGATGAACTCACCAGCATCTTGTGGGCCTATTGTACCACCCCGCGAGAAGGAATAGGCCAGAGCACTTTCTAGTTGGTGTATAGGGCTGAGGTCATCATCCGGTGGAGATCGGGGAAGAGTTTGCCTAACGGCAACACTATAACAAGGAGGGCAATGATCAAGAGCGGTTGATTGACCTAGACCTCATATCAGAGGAGTGGGATAGAGCCGCGGCTCGGTTAGAAGCATATCGACGAAGGATGCAGTAAGCCTATAATCGTCGGGTGATCGCTCGCAGATTTGAAGTCGGTGACAAGGTCTGGCAGAGGATCAAACCAGTCGGAGACCCGGGGAAGCTGGAGCCGCAGTGGGACAGACCGTATGTTATCAGCAAAAAGCTCACAGGGGCGGCTACTCTCTAGAAGATGACAAAGGCAAGGGGCTGAAAAGGCCATGACACGCCATCCATCTCCGCCACTATCACACTCGGTGAGGTGTTGAGTTGTTTGCTTACCTTCTGTATTCTTTGTTTGCACGGCCTTGCAATTCAATAAATAAAAAGAGTAAATGGAGTATTACTCAAAAATCGTTGAATCCTTACCTGAGAAAACCCCTAATACCTTCGTGGTAAGTAGGCTAGGCCTCGGTGCTGCACATGCCCGACCAGAGCTGCAAAACCCTACTACCTCCGAGGTGAGTAGGCTTGGCCTCGGTGCTGCAGATGCCCGGCCAAGAGCTACAAAACCCTACTACCTTCCCGGTGAGTAGGCTTGGCCTCGGGGCTGGACATACCCGGCCAAGAGCTACAAAACCCTACTACCTCTACGGTGAGTAGGCTTGGCCAAGCCTCGGGGTTGCACATGCCCGGACAAGAGCAGCAAAACCCTACTACTTCTACAGTGAGCAGGCTTGGCCTCTATGCTACACATGCCCGATCAAGAACTGAAAACCCTACTACCTCCGCGGAGAGTAGGCTTGGCCTCGGTGGTGCACATGCCCGTCCAAGAGCAACAAAACCCTACTACCTCAGCGGTGAGTAGGCTTGGCCTCGGTGGTGCACATGCCCAGCCAAGAGCTACAAAACCCTACTACCTGCGCGGTGAGTAGGCTTGGCCTTGGTGCTGCACATGCCCGGCCAAGAGCTGCAAAACCCTACTACCTCCATGGTGAGTAGGCATGGTCTCGGTGCTGCACATGCCTGACCAAGAGCTGCAAAACCTACTACCTCCGCAGCGAATAGGCTTGGCCTGGGTGCTGCACATGCCCAGCCAAGAGCTGCAAAACCTTACTACATCCGCAGTGAGTAGGTTTGGCCTCGGTGCTGCACATGTCTGGCCAAGAGCGGCAAAACCTAACTACCTCCACGGTGAGTAGGCTTGGCCTCCTTGCAGCACATGCCCGGCCAAGAACTACAAAACCCTACTACCTCTGCCATAAGTAGGCTTGGCCTTGGTGCTGCACATGCCCGACCAAGAGCTGTAAAACCCTATTACCTCCGTGGTGAGTAGGCTTCGCCTTGGTGCTGCACATGCCCGACCAATAGCTGCAAAGCCTTAATACCTCCGCGGTGAGTAGACTTAACCTCGGTGCTGCACATGACCGGCCAAGAGCTGCAAAACACTACTACCTCCGCGGTGAGTAGGCTTGGCCTCGGTGCTGGACATACCCATCCAAGAGTTGCAAAAAAGAGCTGCAAAACCCTACTACCTCCGCGGTGAGTAGGCTTGGCCTCGGTGCTGCACATTCCTGGCCAAGAGCTATAAAAACATACTACATTCGCGGTGAGTAGGCTTGGCCTCGGAGCTGCACATGCCCAGCCAAGAGTTGAAAAACCCTACTACTTCTGCGGTAAGTAGGGTTGGCCTTAGGGCTGCACATGCCCGACCAAGAGTTGGAAAACCCTACTACCTTTGCGGTGAGTAGGTTTCCTCGGTGCTGCACATGCCCGACCAAGAGTTGCAAAACCCTACTACCTCCGCGGCGAGTAGGCTTGGCCTCGGTGGTGCACATGCCCGTCCAAGAGCAGCAAAACCCTACTACCACCGCGGTGAGTAGGCTTGGCCTGGTGGTGCACATTCCCAGCCAAGAGCTACAAAACCCTACTACCTGCGCGGTGAGTAGGCTTGGCCTCGGTGCTACACATTCCTGGCTAATTGCTACAAAACCCTACTACCTCTGCAGTGAGTAGGCTTGGCTTCGGTGTTGCACATTCCCGGCCAAGAGCTACAAAACCCTACTACCTCCGTGGTGAGTAGGTTTGGCCTCGGTGTTGCACATGCCCGGCCAAAAGCTGCAAAACCCTACTACCTCCGCTGTGAGTAGGCTTGGCCTCGGGGCTACACATGCCCGGCCAAGAGCGGCATAACCCTGCTACTTCTGTGGTGAGTAGGCTTAGCCTCGATGCTGCACATACCCGACCAAGGCTGCAAAACCCTCCTACCTCCGCAAGAACACTTGTTCTTCAAGCGAGTTTGTTTGCCACTTCGCCCCTTTAAGGCAGGAAGGAACCTGGGCTCCTCACTTTGAACTAGGTGTTGGTTCCTTAAGCTGTTGGCTCCTCAGGCCGGGGGCAAGCCTTTTATGAATAAGAAAATGGGACAAGAAATTACTCGGGACACAGGAAGCCAAGAGATGCTTTTATGCACGGCTCAAACGATTACATATCTGACTGACCATGAAGGAGGAAAAAACTAGAAAAAATAAAGAAGGCACAATAAACGTGGAGAGAACAAGGAAACAAGGCCCAGGATGAGGAAGAATCCTATAGTTCCTGCTCTTTAGGAGTGAGCTCGTTCCAAACCCGGCTGACACTCACGACGCTCAAATCTGAGTCGAGTTTCAGCAGTTGATCCTTCTTCAACTGGTTGATGGCACTATTGAAGCCCTATTTGAGGCACTTTAATGCTTGCCTGGCTAAAATATTGTCGTACTCGTCAGACTGCAGGAACTTAGCCTTGAACTCCGCCTTAACTTTGGACAATTGGGTTGCATGATCAACCTTCTGCTTCTATAGCTCAACCTCAACCTCCTCCTTGGCGGCCTTCAGCTCTGCCACCTCCCGGGATAGGCGTGTTGGGACCGGGTGCATGTTGACATGGATGCGGGTTCGTAATTTTATAAAATAATTACGTGCAGCGGAAGATTTAGCATAAATAATTTCTCAAATTATTTTTAACCACACATCTAGCATGCAACCTTATGTTGTGTAGACATGATCATATATTTAAAATTTTGCAGAAACGTAAACTAATTTACTTGTTACCTCGCGTAACTCGAAGAAAGGGACGAGATCCAACCGTAGCGTCCCTTGGAAACTCTGCCTCTATTCGCGTCCACGCCGAGTTCTCTTCGGGATGACTTCGTAAAGCCACGAGTTTCGTGCCAACAAGAACTACTAGATTCTCCAAAGGCACGACAAGAATACCAAGAGAGAGATGGAAAGACTAACCACCAAACGAAGAACAGAATCAAAATTTCGGTAAGAAGGAAGGAGTAGCGACCGCTTCTTCTTGTTCTTCGACAGCTTCTTGGTGGTGGTTGAAGCTCACGGCAAAAGGGGTTCTCCTTTTAGGGCCGGCGGCACTAGAGGAGGGAGAGGGAGAGAAGGAGAGAGAGAGAGGGCTTATTTCTAGATCTCTTAGATTAAATTCCAAGCCTTGCCTTGGTTCCTTTATATAGTAGCCTCTCAACCTCCAAGTCTCCTTTTTATGGAATAAATTTTCATAAGAAATTTATCATATAAATTTTTCTATGATTTATTCCATCATGCCAAGTTTTTATCATAATTTAATTTATAATAAAAACAACCATGTCTCCCTTTTCATATGGAATAAATTTTCACAAGAAATTTATTATATAAATTTTTCTTATAATGGAAAAATCAATTCATAATTGATTTTATAAAATAAAATAAACTATTCAAAGTTTATTTTAATTTCCATGAAAATAATAAACCAAACCTCGGTTTATAAAATTTATATTACCCATAATTTTATAAAACAAACCACACTTGGTTTATTTTATAACTTGAACCAAACAATTTGGTTCTCCCTTTTAATGTGGCCGGCTAAACAAAGAGGGTAGGGACCCTCTTTGGCCGGCCAAACCCAAGCCAAGATCATGTGAATTAAACTCATTTAATTCATTCAATAAGCCTTCAAAAGACTTAGCCATTTTATGCTTCTGATGCGTCTCTGAAAAATTCAGATTCGACTTATCTCTCTTGATCGGAAAATCTAATTTTTAACTCGTTTTAAATCCCTCGGATTATTCGTAGTGCGTGTGACTAAATAGGCTTTCGATTTATATTGGCCGTCTATAATTAACCAATTATAGAACGATCATGAGTGGCACCTAGTAGTAAATCATGATCTCCAATTAATCGAAAGATCAACGGTTGACCTCAGAAATTATTCTGAAACCCTTCAGCAGCTATAATCAATCGTGCCCCATTCCCTTCTCTATCTTATACCCACTTGGTTCAGGACATGGTCTATGTGTGTCAGTCCCCACTAGGCTGACTACGTCACACCTAGCCCAAGTAACGTTCTCTCGTCATACGGATTCTAATTACTCTCATGTATTTAAGAGATTCATACTCTGAACATGTCATGCTCTGGCCAGAGGCTTCGAGTAACAATCCGACGTTAGGCCTTGGGTATACATCTCCTCGCAAGGAGTGGTGAATCCTTTGTAGGTTGTTCAAACATCTTCGGGCACTTCGGCTTATACCCAACCATCCTGGGTCGACACCTCCTTGGAGATGCTTGCTTAAGATGTCAAAGTATAAGTCTCCATGACCAAGATGACTTGAACACCGCAAGTCAAAGGAACATCGCACTTAAGCTGCAGTAAGAACTTCACTGACATGTCTATATGTAGACTACCATATGAACTTTTATAGCCAGTCACTCCAATGAACTAGTTCCCTTAACTAGCATTTATGTTTATCTCCGGACATCCCAATGTCACCAGCCAGTGAGAATCAGCTAATTAGAGAATAACCCATGCTAGTCTCAACAGAATTGATAGTGTCCGTATCTATCAATTCATCAACTAGGGACAATTTCAATACTTCACAATTGCACATGTAGAGATAATCACTAGTTGTGAATTCATCACAAATTCTCTCATGCTGTGAATTGTATTGCGGACATTCAGTAAATGAGTTTAAGATCTCAATCAAATACACAGACATGTATACTCAAATAGTGAATATTCATTTATTAAAATAAATGATTACAATCATAAGGCGATTGCCTTAGGATACTTCTCTCATATTACTAACAAACTCCCACTTGGCCTAATGCCAATCGCTACGGTATCCAATACCATAGGCTCTAACATGACCCTCAAACTTACTTTGAGGCAAGGCCTTAGTTAAAGGATCCGCTAAATTCCTTTCAGTGGGAATTTTCTCAATTTGTATATCATTCCTACTTATAATCTCTCTGATCAGATGATAGCGGCGAAGCACATGTTTGGATCGCTGATATGACCTTGGTTCCTTTGCTTGTGCAATAGCTCCATTATTGTCGCAGTAAACCGGTATTGCTTCATCAATGGTTGGAACCACACCAAGTTCTGAGACAAACTTCTTGATCCAGACTGCTTCCTTTGCTGCTTCTGAAGCTGCAATATATTCCGTTTCCGTGGTAGAATCCGCTACGGTGTCTTGTTTGGAACTCTTCCAACTTATTGCACCTCCATTCAAAATAAATACGTATCCAGACTGAGATTTGGAGTCATCCTTATCTGTCTGGAAACTGGCATCTGTATACTCACGTATTATCATATCACCTTCTCCATATATTAAGAACATATCCTTAGTTCTTCTTAAGTACTTAAGGATTGTCTTGATAGCCACTCAATGATCCATTCCTGGATCAGACTGGTATCTGCTTGTGACGGTCAGAGCATACGATACATCGGGCCTAGTACATAACATAGCATACATGATAGATCCTATCGCGGATGCATAAGGAATCTTATTCATGTAAATCCTCTCGTCTTCTGTGCGCGGACACATAGACTTTGAAAGGTCGATCCCATGCCTGATGGGAAGGTAACCTTTCTTGGATTTCGACATGCTAAACCCTTTTAGCACTCGGTCTATATATGTAGACTACGAAAGACCAAGCAATCGTTTTGATCTATCTCTATAGATTCTAATCCCAAGGATATAGGTTGCTTCTCCCAGGTTTTTCATGGAGAAAGTTTTGGACAACCAAATTTTAACTGACTGTAAGACTGATATATCGTTTCTTATAAGTAATATGTCATCGACATATAACACTAGGAATACAACTGCACTCCCACTAACCTTCTTGTACACACAAGGTTCGTCAGGATTTTGTGAGAAATCAAACTCTTTGATTGTCTCATCAAAACGGATGTTCCAGCTCCTGGATGCTTGCTTTAGTCCATATATGGATCGTCGAAGCTTGCATACCTTGGTTTTATCAACCGATGTGAAACCTTCAGGTTGTATCATGTATACATCCTCAAGCAGGTTTCCATTAAGAAAAGCTGTTTTCACGTCCATTTTCCATATCTCATAATCATAATGAGCTGCTATGGCCAGGAGCATCCGAATGGATTTAAGCATAGCCACTGGCGAATAGGTTTCGTCATAATCAATTTCTTATTTCTGACGATATCCTTTTGCCACTAATCTAGCCTTAAAGGTAACAACATTACCTTCCATGTCAGTTTTCTTCTTGAAAACCCACTTGCACCCTATGGGCTTAATCCCTTTAGGTGGGTTAACCAAGTCCCATACTTGATTTTGGTACATGGAATCCATTTCCGACTTCATGGCTTCAAGCCATTTGTCCCTTTCTGAACTTTTCAGAACATCTTCATAACTGATAGGTTCGTCATCGCTAATGAGTAACACGTCGTTCAATCCACTTATGAGAAATCCGTATCTCTCTAGAATATTGCGTGTCCTGTCAGACCTACGAAGAAGTGGTGTTGTTTTAGGTTCAACTGATAGCTCATCATCATGAGTTCTCGGTTGTGGGTCTAGACTAGGTGTCTTTGTAATGTCTATTGGAGTTTCTTAAACTTCTTCAAGTTCAATATTACTCCCACTGTTTTCTTGTAAAAGAAATTCTTTTTCCAGAAACACAGCATGCCTTGAAACAAACATCTTTTGTTCCAAGGGATGATAGAATTGGTAACCCTACATTTTCTTAGGGTATCCAATAAATAGACATTTATCAGACTTAGCTTCCAATTTGTCTGATACAGTCTGCTTCACATAAGCAGGACAACCCCATATTTTAAGGTGAGTTAAATGAGGTTTCTTACTATTCCACGTCTCATATGGAGTAGTAGAGACTATCTTGGTCGGGACTCTGTTTAGCAAGTAAACAGCTGTCTTAAGTGCATAGCCCCAAAAGGATTTTGGAAGAGTTGCATGATTCATCATAGATCTAACCATGTCCATCAAGGTTCGGTTACGCCTCTCAGATACACCATTATGCTGTGGTGTATACGGCGGAGTCCATTGAGACAATATCCCATTGTCCCTAAGATAATCTTAAAACTCTTGACTTAAGTATTCACCACCCCGATCGGATCGAAGTATCTTAATACTTTTGCCAAGCTGTTTCTCTACTTCACTTCTGAACTCTTTGAATTTCTCAAAGGCTTCAGATTTGTGTTTCATTAAGAACACATACCCGAATCATGAGTGATCATCGATAAAGGTAATGAAGTAGCTATAGCCTCCTTGTGCAAGAGTTGACATTGGTCCACATACATCAGTATGTATTAGACCAAGCAATTCTCCCATTGGTTTACCTTTTCTGGAAAAGGGTAATTTGGCCATCTTGCCTTTTAAGCATAATTCGCATGTATCAAATGAACCAGGTTCAAATGATTTCAGAATTCCACATCGGTGTAATTTGGTCATGCGTTTCTTACTCACATGGCCAAAACGACAATGCCACGCTCAGGTACCATAGCGGCTAGCATGATGCAACTCACAAGTTCAAAATCGGTCACATGTTTCTGATAGGCCACTAACTGGTCTGGAGTTGCACCTTCTGGAGGACGGTTGGGAAGTTGTTCTTCAAGGACATAAGCAAGCTTTTCTGCCTTGAGGACTATCCTCAGGTTTCGAAGCCAGTCCATGAAGTTTGGCCCAGTCAACTTATTGGTGTCCAAAATGGAACGCAAATTCAGAGAAGACATGATCAAGTGATTATCCTAGAAATACAAATTGAGCTTATGTGAGAAGAATGATAAAGAATGCATCAACATACATTAATTAAATCCTATTTATTTTTCGAATCGAATAACCTTTTTTTATCAATTCGGGAGATCGTAGGAACATCTCCAAATAGGTTGATATCCAACCATAGATAAGAACAACCATGGCTGGGGCCATCAAGTTATTCTTAGCTATGAAGGTAGGTAATTATACCGATTACATATCACACATATGTAACTATTACATTATGCTATCAACTAATTGAATGTTTGCATAAATGATTGGGTTGTTAACTCATTAACAAGTATGCAACATTATACATAGCACCCAACTGCACCTCTCTTTACATCGACCTTGGCTGTGGCACAACAAATCGATGCTCCAAGCTTAAGGCTGACCCATTAATCAAGAAATAGTTTTAATATGGTTGGAGCTCATTCAACCGTTTAGTCAGGCTTGGATGTGTCTAACAACCAAAACTAAGGATTGACCTCTGACTCCAACTATATTAATCATAAAATAATTCCATGGTTTGAACATGTCGAGGTTCAAGCCGGGCATGGATGTGTCCATCAACCCAAATGAGAAACAAAACTCCGGTTCTAACCATATTAATGGAAGGTGTTGGCCTTAATATTTTGTAAGAGGTTTTGAGTCTCATCCTTTTCTTTTAAGCACATTCATGACATATAATTATGTCATGTTCTAACGATTTCCTTAATAAAGTATGTATGTGACTTAATTTATCAAGTCTCATTAATTGAATTAGAAACCGGATTTCCTAATTCTTATTTCACACTTTATTCAAGGAATTGTTTTGGGAAACATTTTCCTAAATTGTAATAATCAATTTCGGAAATAATATGTTTAAGACTTTGATTTCTCTAAATCAAATCTTATTAAATTAAGAGACAGATTCCCTTAATTCAACCACATATTATTTTCATAAAAATCTTATCTAAGGAAATATACTCTATAGGAAACAGTTTCCTAATTAATTTTGGAGATGATAATATGTAAGAGCATCACCTTATAAATCAAATAAGGAAATTATCGTTTGAGAATCACCTAAAAAATTTCCAAGATTTGATCATATATTTTATTTATGGAAAATTAATATCAATAAATAACTTAATTTGGACGGCTCCCCGAGGCTCAATCCAAAATAAGAATTTATTGATAATATAATTTGGACGGCTCCCCGAGGTTCAATCCAAATTAAACATTTGATAATTTAGATTCAATTTAGGAAATTTAATTATAACAACTAACTTTAAATTGGATGGCTCCCCGAGGCTCAATCCAAAATAAAGACTTTTGTAAATAATTTAATTTCTAATTATGAATTTAAATGCCAATTAATATTCTATAATTTGTCTAGACTTTCTTGAAAGAAAGCGCCCAAAATTGCCAGCTTTCCTTAAATGGAAAGTTTCCAAAATAAAAATTTTCAAAATAATTGTAAGTTTCTGGTACAAAGAAAACTTACGTATTTCCAAAATTAAAAAATTTCCAAAATAGGAAATTTTCAAAATTGGAAAGTTTCCAAAAATGGAAAGCTTTCACAATTATCATAAAATTTCAGAAATAGGGATATTTCAAAAGTTTGCGAAATTTCATGAGGATTTTCAAACTTTGAAATTCCTAAATCTAAAATTTACCATAATTGGAATGTATCCATAATTGAAAAAATTTCTAAAATTGAAATCATGACAAAGTTTTCCGCAAAGCAATTATATGATAATATCGAACACTAACCGGCTCTGATACCATTGTTGGGACCGGGTGCATGTTGACATGGATGCGGGTTCGTAATTTTATAAAATAATTACGTGCAGCGGAAGATTTAGCATAAATAATTTTTCAAATTATTTTTAATCACACATCTAGCTGTTAGTGATATGAGAGAAGTGTCCTAATGCAATCGCCTTATGATTGTAAACATTTATTTTAATAAATGATAATTCACTATTTGAGTATACATGTTTGTGTATTTGATTGGGATCTTAAACTCATCTACTGAATGTCCGCAATACAATTCACAGCATAAGAGAATTTGTGATGGGATCACAACTAGTGATTATCTCTACATGTGCAATTGTGAAGTATTGAAAATATCCCTAGTCGATGAATTGATAGAAACGGACACTATCAATTCTGTTGAGACTAGCATGAGTTATTCTCTAATCAGCTAATTCTCATTGGCTGGTGACATTGGGATGTCCGGAGATAAACATGGATGCTAGTTAAGGGAACTAGTTCATTGGAGTGACTAGCTGTAAAACTTCATATGGTAATCTACATAGATATGTCAATGAAGTTCTTACTGCAGCTTAAGTGCGATGTTCCTTTGACTTGCGGTGTTCAAGTCATCTTGGTAATGGAGACTTATACTTTAACATCTTAAGCAAGCATCTCCAAGGAGGTGTGGACCCAGGATTATTGGGTATAAGCCGAAGTGCCCGAAGATGTTTGAACAGCCTACAAAGGATTCACCACTCCTTGCGAGGAGATGTATACCCAGGCCTATCGTCGGATTGTTACTCAAAGCCTCTGGCCAGAGCATATCATGTTTAGAGTATGAGTCTCTTAAAGACATGAGAGTAATTAGAAATCCAAAGGACGAGAAAGACACTACTTGGGCTAGGTGTGACGTAGTCAGTCTAGTGGGGGTTGACACAAATAGACCATGTCCTGAACCAAGTGGGTATAAGATGGTGAAGGGAATGGGGCACGATTCATTAGAGCTGCTGAAGGGTTTCAGAATTACTTCTGAGGTCAACCGTTGATCTTTCGATTAATTGGGGGTCATGATGTACTACTAGGTACCACTCATGATCGTTCTATAATTAGTTGATTATAGACGGCCAACATAAATCGAAAGCCTATTTAGTCACACGCACTATGAGTAATCCGAGGGATTTAAAACGAGTTGAAAATTGGATTTTTCGATCAAGAGAAATAAGTCGAATCTGAGTTAATCAGAGGCGCAACGGAAGCTTAAAATGACTAAGTCTTTTGAAGGCTTATTGGGCGAATTAAATGAGTTTAATTCGCGATGGGATCGGCTCGGTTTGGCCGGCCACAACAAAGGGGAGAAACCATTTAATTTGGTTTAATTAATAAAATAAATCTAGCGCGATTTATTTTATAAATTATGGATAAATAAATTTGTATAAAGAAATTTATATAAAGAAGTTTATAAAAATTTATTCTTTTTTATGAAAATTAAAATGATCCATGGAATGGTTTATTTTAATTTTATAAAATCAATTATGAATTGATTTTTCCATAATAAGAAAATTTATAAATTTCTTATAAAATTTATTCCATAATAAAAGGAGAGATGTATTTGTTTTATTATAAAGTTAGTTATAATAAAACTTGGCTTAAACGGAATAATTCATAAGAAAATTTATAGGATAAATTTCTTATGAAAATTCCGTTAAGAGGGAGACTTGGCAAGGGAGAGGCTACTATATAAAGGAACCAAAGGCAAGCCTTGAATTCCTAATTGAGTTATCAAGAGATCTAGTAGTTCTCTCCCTCTCTCTCTCTTATTCTCTCCCTCTCTCCTCCTCCTAGGGCCGGCGCCCCTAACTCCTCCTAGGGCCAGCGTCCACCTCTCCTAGGGCTGGCGCACCATCATCACACAACCTAGGGTTGGCGTGAGCAACATCCACCAAGGAGGAGCCAAAGAAGAAGAAGAAGAAGCGGATCGCAACTCCATCCTTCCCGGAATTTAGATTCCGTTTCTTGGTGGTTAGTTTCCTTTCTTCTCTCTTGATCTTCTAGTTGTGCCTTTAGAGAATCTAGTAGTTCTCGTCGGCACAAAACTCGTGACTTTGCGTAGTCATCCCGAAGAGAACTCGGCGTGGACGCGAATAGAGGCGGAGCTTCAAAGGGACGCTACGGTTGGATCTCGTCCCTTACTTCGAGTTACGTGAGGTACTAAGTAAATTAGTTTACTTTTCCGCAAAGTTTTAATTTATGATCATGTCCACACATCATAAGGTTGCATGCTAGATACGTGGTTAAAATAATTTGAGAAATTATTTTATGCTAATTCTTCCGCTGCACGTAAAAATTTAAAATTTTACGAGCCCGTATCCTTGTCAACATACACCCGGTCCCAACACTAGCATGCAACCTTATGTTCTGTAGACATGATCATATATTTAAAATTTTGCAGAAACGTAAACTAATTTACTTGTTACCTCGCGTAACTCGAAAAAAGGGGCGAGATCCAACCGTAGCGTCCCTTGGAAGCTCCGCCTCTATTCGCGTCCACGGCGAGTTCTCTTCGGGATGACTTCGCAAAGCCACGAGTTTCATACCGACAAGAACTACTAGATTCTCCAAAGACACGACAAGAATACCAAGAGAGAGATGGAAAGACTAACCACCAAACGAAGAACGGAATCAAAATTCAAGGAAGAAGGAAGGAGTAGCGCCCGCTTCTTCTTCTTCTTCGGCAGCTTCTTGGTGGTGGTTGAAGCTCACGGCAAAAGGGGTTCTCCTTTTAGGGCCGGCGGCACTAGAGGAGGGAGAGGGAGAGAAGGAGAGAGAGAGAGGGCTTATTTCTAGATCTCTTAGATTAAATTCCAAGCCTTGCCTTGGTTCCTTTATATAGTAGCCTCTCAACCGCCAAGTCTCCTTTTTATGGAATAAATTTTCATAAGAAATTTATCATATAAATTTTTCTGTGATTTATTCCATCATGCCAAATTTTTATCATAATTTAATTTATAATAAAAACAACCATGTCTCCCTTTTCTTATGAAATAAATTTTCACAAGAAATTTATTATATAAATTTTTCTTATCATGGAAAATCAATTCATAATTGATTTTATAAAATAAATAAACTATTCAAAGTTTATTTTAATTTCCATGAAAATAAAACCAAACCTCGGTTTATAAATTTATATTACCCATAATTTTATAAAACAAACCACACTTGGTTTATTTTATAACTTGAACCAAACAATTTGGTTCTCCCTTTTAATGTGGCCGGCCAACAAGAGGGTAGGGACCCTCTTTGGCCGGCCAAACCCAAGCCAAGATCATGTGAATTAAACTCATTTAATTCGTTCAATAAGCCTTCAAAA
>JAGFNQ010004197.1:73995-98532 GCA_024364735.1 Boesenbergia rotunda | reverse complement strand
GGTCGACACCCCTTGGAGATGCTTGCTTAAGATGTCAAAGTATAAGTCTCCATGACCAAGATGACTTGAACACACCGCAAGTCAAAGGAACATCGCACTTAAGCTGCAGTAAGAACTTCACTGGCATGTCTATATGTAGACTACCATATGATATTTTACAGCCAGTCACTCCAATGAACTAGTTCCCTTAACTAGCATTCATGTTTATCTCCGGACATCCCAATGTCACCAGCCAGTGAGAATCAGCTAATTAGAGAATAACCCATGCTAGTCTCAACAGAATTGATAGTGTCCGTATCTATCAATTCATCGACTAGGGACAATTTCAATACTTCACAATTGCACATGTAGAGATAATCACTAGTTGTGAATTCATCACAAATTCTCTCATGCTGTGAATTGTATTGCGGACATTCAGTAAATGAGTTTAAGATCTCAATCAAATACACAGACATGTATACTCAAATAGTGAATATTCATTTATTAAAATAAATGATTACAATCATAAGGCGATTGCCTTAGGACACTTCTCTCATATTACTAACAAGGTGATCCTGAGCCCCCAATATTTCTTGGAGCTTATGAGCAGCGGCAGAAGCCCGGTCCTGGGCTCGAGTGACTTTGTCCTGGAGGTCGGATGCATAAGAGGTCGATAGCTCCAGGTTATATTCTTTTAGAGCCAGTAGGCACTCTTGTTCTTCATTCCGATCCTCCAGAGCTTTCTTTGAGGATTCCAAGAGTCAGACGTGATCAGACAACTCCTTCATCTGAGCCTGGAGCTGCTCCTGCTCTTGGGACAACTTCTGCAAGTCCTCAGCGAGAGCTTGGTTGTTCTCGAACCCAAGGCGTTCCTGAAGTCGGTAACCGTGCAAGGTCTCTTCAGAGGCCAGCAAATTACTGAGACAATTCTCGACCTTCACCCTCAGAGCCCAACTGACCTCCAACTACAGGAGGCCCGCCTCGTGGGCACGACCAGCCTCTGCCTCTGTTGTCGTAACTCGCTGGAGAAGGCCTTCAGTGACTCCTCCAGAGCACAACAACCGGCTCATAGCTGCACTATTGGAGGTGACCTACGAGGTGGAACAAGGAAGGTCAGGGCAAAACAACGAAACAAAGAGGAAAAGCTCAAGCACAATTACCGTTAGTAGGGATTGGTGTAGCATGCTCAAGTATCGGGCTGAGCCAGCTAACCGTCCCAGCTGAACAGGAGGAGAGAGAATATCCTCAGTAGGGCATCCTGACTGGCTGGGGACGTCTCTTGTGTTTGAATATCGAAAAAATAGGGGCTTGTGTGCAAATAATACAAGTTCAGGGGGGTTTTTGCAAAAGACTAGACCTTTATTTAATCCCTTTTCTTTTCTTCCCTTTTCGGCAGATTGTGTGCCCTAGATCGAAGCTGGAGCACCGTCTCCTCGCACTCTCCTCTCTTCTTCCCACGCGAGCCCTAGATCGCAGCCGAGCCAATCCTTTTCTTCTTTTATTTCGCGAACCCTAGTCGTGGGTCTTTCCCCTCTCCTCAGCCAGCAGCGAAACCATTCTCCCTTAGAAACTTGTTGGAGGATCAAGGAAGGAGGCCTCCGATCATTGCCTCGTCATGCGATTTGGCCACTGAGCTGTACCATCGCCAGGGATTGCTGGCGTAGCTTCGAGTTGCTGTCACAATTAGGTATGGGTTTTCCTTAGAGCTGATCTTCCTGTTTTCCTTTCTGATCTTGGTCTGGATCTACGGTCTCCTTTTTGCATTGGTTTAGGGATCTGTTGCGGTTTCGATT
The DNA here is from genome assembly GCA_024364735.1 of Boesenbergia rotunda. NCBI lineage: Eukaryota > Viridiplantae > Streptophyta > Magnoliopsida > Zingiberales > Zingiberaceae > Boesenbergia > Boesenbergia rotunda. Next base: position 96,760 of record JAGFNQ010004197.1, on the reverse strand, counting down.
GGTTGAGTAGGTATTGATGGTTTGTGATTTGAAATTGGTATGTTAGATCAGTGATTTGGTTTCCGAGGTAAGTGTGTTCTTGCTAGGAGTTTTCTCCTGATTTCTTGATGGATGTTGCTGACGGTTGTTTATTTTGGAGCTCTGATGCTATCATTCAGTTTGGATGATGGTATCGATCCGAGTATTGGATCTCAGTTTATTGTTGTTGTGCATGTTGATGTCGCTTGAAACTTTAGTCTGTGAAGTTGCGACTGGGCACGACTCAGGTAAGATTGATTTCGGTTGGTGTTATGTGTGTGTGTATGGTTTTGAATTTGGAGATCTTTTCATGGTTTTCGTGGTTAGATCTGATGCTGGTCTGTGAAGGGGTTTTGATCAGTTATCCATGGTGGATGTGTAGTGGTTCTTGATCTGTTTTGGGTGGATTTTGCATGTGCTTATGGTTGGTGTTTGATTTGTTAGATTTTTTGAAGGAAACCATGAGCTTGTGGATGAATTTGGAGTGGCTATCTAATTGTGCCGTGAGTTGGTTTTAATGAGGTTTAGGTGTTTCTTTAGCGTGAGTTGATTAAGGAAGGGTGGTCCTATTTCATGCTTTTAGTGCTATTTGCTTAGTGTGAATTGGGTTAATGCGAAGTTAGGGTTGATCCCCATATTAGAAATGTGTGACTTAGCTGATTGATAGATTATACAATTAGCTAAGATGGATTTGTTTTGATGCAGGGCATTGAGTTAATTCACTCGTCGCAGCTATTATTTTTGGAAGGGAGTTTCCTACGCGCACAGACTTCGTCGTATTAAGGCGAGTATCTCTGACTCTTCTTTTAGATTAGTCACAGATATATATGCTTGATATGCTTTGTTTAGCAATATAGTAATAGATTGTGGTATAACGCTTATATTTGTTTTGCTGATGCTATTTGTGTTATAACTGACATGTGGTACCTATACCTTTAAGACTTAGGTTATGGTGCATTATTTACGATCCTTACATATCATGTTCATATATAGGCAGATTAGATAGTGGATGTTGTTTGACCAGTGTCATGCATCATCGTGCACTGTGCATCACTGTCGATCAGGGGCCCCCTTTGTGGGTGAGTCCGGTCGATAGTCATACTGACCTACCCCTACGACCACTCATGGGTTAGTCGTTATCGGAGTATGGGTAGTGTGCTCTGTGCTGCTTCGCTCGTGCACTCATGGGTTAGTGAATCAGAGCGTGATAACAGACAGAGGTCCCTCCTTGAGTAGTCTATATACCAGGAGATGAGAGGGAGAGGTCTCTCCCCCATTTATATACATGGGGTAGGGGTAACACTCAGACAAAGATGGCCTGGGGTAGACAGAGATTCCCCCATGTATGGCATGGAGTAGGGGTGTTACACCGGCAACATCCCTTCTACTTGATCGCTCAGGAGTAGTGATGGCAGAGTATGGACGGCAGTCACAACCCTACGTCGGAGGGTGGCCTCCGCTCAGCTTCCTCCCGTACATAGGTGACGATGTCTGACCGCCGGCAGGGGTGACCAGGTCATTGCACTTTGTGTATACGTTTATTTTGCACTTACTTGTGCTTGTTTTATTTGGATGCTGCATATGATGGGCATGCACTTACAGGAGACCCTTACGTCGGGTTTTGCTACATTGGTATGATATTTCCTATTTTCTTTTTCAGTTGTCCTTACCACCGCTTGTACATGTTCTATTTCGATAGTCTGTTACACTGTTGCTAGCTCAGATTATCCTGCATATATGATGAGATATCCGCTGAGTTCTATGACTTATCCCGTTAGCTCCTTGTTTTTATTTTAGGATGATTGACTGGAGCGTGCCCGACAGTCTGACCCAGTTCGCTACTCGTCGAGATGTTTTCGAGATTTTCTTCTATCTTGTTGGTAGTACTTGTTGGTATCATTTTCTATATTAGTTATACTTTACATTTCCGCTGTTACTTTTGTGTTGGGTTTTGTCATACTATACGATGGTATAGTTGTACTTTCGTGAGCCATGGTGGGCTTTATGCATTGTGTTTTGTCGGAAGTCGTACCTGCACACAATTTCATTTGTCGATGATTTCGGTCTCTATTTATTCAGATACTTGTTCCAACCCTATAGGCTGGGGTACGAGCGGTTGAGAGAGTTGTAGAGGATACGGTTTTCAAATTGTCCGCCGGGTCGAGGAAGTGGCAGTCCGGTCTACATCGGACGAGAGGCTTCTCGGGGCATGACATCTTGGGTCGGGGACGCCCACCTCCGAGCTAGACGCTATCTGCAGGCCATCTGAGGGGGTCCCCTTTATTCGGATGGATTGGGAGCAGTTTATCTACATTCTCTTCTCAGCAGGGACCTTCCGGCGGGAGCTGGGTACACTGAGTGAAACCACCTTGCCGTGGTGAGCAGCAAGAGGGTCGGTCGGAGTGGCCAAGTCACGAACAATAGGAACGGCGCCCACCCTAGTGGGAAAAGAATGTTCTTCCCAAACTCTCTAGGACAGGGGCACCATGTCCTCTTCATCAATGGAGGGCGGAAGCTCTGAGGCTGGGCCCTTCTTTAACCTCTTCAAGGGACGGGGCTTCGGGACTAACCGTTTCGGCTGTCCCATCTCGGTAACCTGGGTCTTTAGTTGCTGGGCAAGGGGAGGGGGCGTGCAACCTCTACCTCTGTCGCCTTGAGGGGAGATGAAGGAGAACCCCCCTCAGGGCCGGTAGGCAGTTCGACTACTTCGGGATCCTGCGGGCCTCCGGGATTTCCTGATCTTTTGAGGGTGCAGTCGCTTCCCCGTAGCCCTCGGCCAAAAATACCCACCGGAGCGGAAGTAGGAACCAGTGCCTGCTCGTTGGCCTGTTCCCACATCAGGAGCCGGTTCATAGCTTGGGAAATCATAACGTCGTCTGCAAAATAGAGACAAAAGGGCATAAGTTAGAATTTATAAGGAAATTTGCAAAACAAAGGGTAACTTACGAAGACTGGAGCTAAGGCTCGTGACTTTCGAGCTGAGCTCGGCCCGTTAAAGGTGCTCCTCACATTGCACCAGCCGGAGGCCGTGAAACTCCATCCCTGCTAGGATACCCCTGGCCCTCTGGTATCTCGCGTCTTGCTGGAAGTCGCCGAGGTCTAGGATAGGCGGCAGACTCTTTGTCCAGTTGATAGGATTGAAAGGATGCTCAGGGAGTTGGTTATAGAAGAACCGTTCCTTCCATCCATTGTGGGAGGAAGGAAGGCCCCCCAAGAACCTATGACCAGCGCGGGCAGTAAAGCCAAATACCCCTCGGGAGCCAACCAGAACAAAGAAAAAATGGAAAAATTGGGGGGGGGGGTCAGAGGGATGTCGAAAAGTCTGAAGATGACAAACGCCTTGCCCATCTGGGCAAAAGTTCTTGGGGTCATTTGGTGGGGAGGGATCCCAAAGTATTGAGCAACATTCATGAAAAAAGGGGGATAGGGAAACGAAGCCTTAATTCTACCTGCCCTAAGAAGAAAGTGAAAAAACCTGCAGGAGTCTCTACGGGTGATTGGCCTAAGGCCGGAACTCTCATCTCTCAGCCCTCCGAGACCCCATACCTCCGACAAGCGGCTTGGAGGGATTCTAAAATAACCCTAGAGGAGATAGTATCATACCACTCTAGATGATAGACTGGCTCTCCCAAGAAACTTTCGCTGCCCCTGCGGGTCTTCTTTTTCATCTCTACTGTACCCATAGGGATTGAAGAAAGCGAAAAACAGAAGAAGACTTACACTCGGAGACAGGGGCGTTAGCAAGACGAGCAGCAGGAGAAGGAAGGTGTTCGAAAGCAGATAGGGCAAGGAGACAGAAGGGTGTCGTTGCACACGCTTTTATAGGGAGAAGTCATCCATCTATGAACAATGAGAGGGCAGCACATCAGCGGGGCTGATTAGACATCCCGAGGAGCCACCATCCTTTACTGTCATCGCTTTGTATGGCCCATGACACGTATCAGCGGCAGATCGCCGCACAAAAAAGGATGGGGCACGTGGAAAGGCCACATTCGCCAGATGACCTGGTCACCATTAAGAAACCCTATGCGCCTTTAAAGGACCTTGGGCATAGAACCGAATAGATCAATCCAATTATGATATCAAATAGTAAGGAGAGGGTCAATTAGGGGAGCTGGATCTTGTGATAAGGTCCCCACTAGGTTGCGAACTCTAGTTTTGTATCTTCCAAAATAGGCATTGAATTGAGATAGCACGCTGGTGTAGTTCCAAAAGTTTACACTGCATAAATTATGATAACCTACTTACACAGATCAACATTAAAGACAAGAGTCGAAACATGACCCAAGTGCTTACTAACATTAGGGAAAACTGGAAATACTACTACTGTTTTCTCACTCCTAATCTTAGACTCTACCTTCTGACCCTATTTTCTCTTCTTTGACGTTGCAATCACACTCTGCCTTCTTCTCGTGATCTTTCTGTCTTTTGTTCTGTTTTCCTTTCTCTTCCTTAGGAATTCTAGGTTCTAAACTCATAACCCCTGTTTGGGTCTGGACAATTGAGTTTAACTAGTAGGTTGGTACTTACTCGTCGATCCCTATGGATTGGATATCCTATTACTTGATGACTACATCATATACATGCCATTTGCATGCATCAATAGGTGGCAATGTCTCTTTGTAATCAATATCACTTTTGTGAGTGAATCCTGTGGCAACAAGTCTGGCTTTGTGCCTTTTGATATTTCCATTAGAGTCATATTTGGTCTTAAAGAGTCATTTACTTCTAACATTCTTACGACCTTCTGGTGATTCAACAAGATCCCAAACTTCAATATGAGTCATTGATTCCAATTCATCATTCATAGCATCTAACCATTTATTAGAATTATACCTTTTATGACTTGTGAAAAGGAAACTGGATCTTCATGGATTGCTATATGAATTTCATGTTCTTGAAGATAAACCACATAATCATTAGAAATAGTTGGTCTCTTTAATCATTTAGACCTTCTTAATACTATTTCATGTGTTTCATCTATTGACGGTTCATTGATAATAATTTCATTTATATGAATTTAATCATCTACATGTTGTTCTTGTGAGTTGTTTAACGCTTCAACAGTTGTAGGAACAACAATATGAGAAAAGGTCCTAGGTAAAGGAACTCCTCCTTTACTTCTTCAATATACACTTTACGTGGCTCTTCACTCCCACTAATGTCATTATTTTCAATAAACCTAACATTTTCCGTTTAAACAATTCTTGTATTATGGTTAGGACAATAAAATTATACCCTTTAGATTTTTTTGAATAACAAATGAAGAAACCACTGATTGTTTTTTAATCTAGTTTCTTTTCATGTGGTTTGTAAATTCTTATTTCTGCCTGGAAATCCCAAACATACAGGTGTCATAAACTAGGTTTCCTAACAGTTCATAGTTCAAAAGGAGTTTTAAAAACTGTCTTACTAGGAACCATGTTCAATAATATGTAGTAATTTTTGATGCATGCATCCACAAAGACATTGGTAATGATGAGTCAGTGATCATACTCCTAATCATATTTTATAAAGTATGATCACACTTTTCAGCTATACCATTTTGTTGTGATGTATCTGGTATAATGTATTGAGCATAAATGTCATGTTTCCCAAGAAATTAAATAGTTATGAGCATTGTCCTGAATCATCATATTTTTCATAATATTTACCATCTCTATCAGATCGAATAATTTTCACTTTTCTATCTAAACCGGATTGACAAATATCTCTAAGGCATTTACTGACTGAGATTTTTCATGTATGAGATAGGCATAATCATAATGTGAAAAGTCGAAGGTGATGACATATTTGTCCTTTCCTATAGATGAAATATCAAAAGGCCTAAGTGTGCATTATCTCTAGGAGTTATGTGCTTCTTGTGGCTCCTTCCTTTGTATGTTTTGTTTTATTCCTTTAATACAATCCACATAAATGCCAAGATCGGTAAAATTTAAATTTGATAGGATTTCATTCTCTATCAATATTTTTAATCATTCTTTGGACACATACCACAAACGTATATGCGACAAGTTAGCAGACCATTCATTTACTAAACCATGTTTAGTTCTAACATTATGATCCAAGGTTAAAAGAGTCACATCAAAGAGGTTATCAAGCCTAACTTTGTAAATACCATAATTAAGAACACCAAAACCATTTCTAAGATTTGTTTTGGATAAACTGAAACAATTATTTCCAAATTTAAAACAATATCCAACAGAATCAAGTCTTGACAAGGAAACTAAATTGCATCATCACTGCAATTTAACGCTCCGACGTGTTGCCTTAACGCTCGTGTCAATCTTACTGGGTGGGAGCTCTTCCTCTTTCGTCATCATCCTCGTGGGTTGATCCCTGGTGACTGGTTGTCGACGTAGATTCCTTCCGGAACACTGAACAAAGAAATTCTCATCCACATTCGTTCCCAAGGACTTAAATCTTACTGCAATGTTCGTCATTTCAATAACATGTTGTTGCTACGTGAACCATCAAACTTCATGGTAGTTAAAGTAGCCATTAACGCCCCAGCAAGAGACTTATCGGCAGTTTGGGAACACTCTCCAATAATCATTAAGCTTAGTCTTTTCAATTTTTCCCAAGCATCATAATGTTCTTTTCATCATCGCTGCTAGTTTTAGTAATAGCAGTAGGTTTCTCAATCCAAAGTGACAAATCAAGACCCAAAACACCAAGGTGAAATTGAATTTGTTCACACCAATTAGGGAAGTTGAGACCATGAAACATGAAAATAGACAAAGCATATGATTAAAGTGAAATAGGAATAGGCACCGCAAGAATAAATATAATAATCACTTGTTAATTACATATTCAACACCAATATATATTAGTGTGTACTGATGTTCACCTTTCGATGATCCAACAGTATATAAACATTATGATGCTTAATGATTCACTATAATTTGGTAATTGAAATATTTAAGCAAAATTATTTTGTTATCTTTAGATATACAAAATATCTAACATAATATGTTAATTATCACATTTTATATTCATAAACTGTGAGAGCAAATGATTAACCTTTGGATGATCTTTAAATGTCTTGTAGTTATGAAATTTAATTACCTGTAACTATAAGTCATTTCCAAGCATCACATACTTATAGGTAATAAAGTTTGATTATATAATTTAAAATTTATTAACTTTATGGTAAGATCACTTTAGTGATTAACAAACTAACATAAAATGAATTCAACTTATATAACAACAGCATAATATATTATGTCATCATCATTAGTTTCATAAAGTCACAATTAAGAATATAATACATGTACAGAAAAAACATGATCATACGTCATTAGTACTACTAGTTAACAAAAATAGAAATTCTGGTGAGTCATACACTTTGGCCAATATATACACACACACATACACACGACATATATAATGATGAAGGCAAATGGCTATCCCTATGAAAACGGAACATAATCATAATTGATATTTAGGGTTCATGAATTATAACATAAACGAATGAAAAATAATGAGTTCTTAAACCATCAACTGATACCACATGTAGGCATTATAAAATTCATAACAAAACTCGATGAATTTAGGCATGGATCTTAGAACATCATGTTAATCGCACCGCTATTCATATCTGATAAAATTAAACTACTAATCTCGAGTAGCTATAAATTTCTCTTTGTAGAAGAATGAAGAAATGATTTCTCTCTCTTGCTTTTTCTTAATTCATAGAGTTATTTTTCTTGATCGATAGATAATGAATTCTATATTCCACTACTATATGGAGACAGATGACCGATTCTATTAACTTCTTTCAGATAACTAGATGTTCTATCATGTATAGGCACCTTTTCAAATTGATCAACCTTATCAGATAAACATTAAATATTTAAATCATAAATTATATATTAGCCCTTAATTAAATATCTAATTATATCGTGGCATGTGGACCACAAAACTAAAAGTAGCTACCATTAACACTCTGCCTCGATGCTCCTTATCCTTCAATTCTTTGAATTTCTCATACTTTCCTTATTTGATCGCCAAGGAACCTCAAGCCACTAAGTCAACCAACATGACTGTGCCAACTCAAGCTCCATAAATTAGTCCGACACAATCTTAATGTTTTTCTTATTCTGTGGTCGCTTAGACACCTTATGCAATCTTTTTCAAACGCCATTGCACTTCCAAGTCATTGAACGTGCAACCTTTATCAAGCCAAGCCATCATCAACACTTGACCTCATCAAGTCACAAACTCTATGAGCTTAATATGTGTCCTGCCAAGTTTTTGCTCAACCTCAAACGCATATGAAACACATATATGAGGCCTAACTTAATCTCTTTATTCAAATATCAAAATCCAAGTTCGAATAATCTCTTAGTTTATGAATATACAATTGCCCCAATAATGTCTTTTTTACAAATCAAGTTAGGTTTGTCGAGCAAGCTAGACAAAATTGTCATCGTGCAACGTGGTTAAAAAGACTAGTCATGCCATGTTCGATTGACTATCTATGTGCAAGACCATTCGAGACAGCCAATTGAGTTAAGCAGAGCTGACCCTAAACATTGAAGGGTCTAGTGAAAAAAAAATGAAGAGCTTATTCATATAAAAAAATTGGGTACGTGTGCATGTTTTTATTTCTTTTTGGCACGTTTGCAAACAAAGACCATAATATTTTAGAATTTATAATTAGGATCTTTTTAATTTAATTTTTTAGTTGACACAAGAAATTCAGTTATTCGAACCAAATAATTCTGAGGTTGACTGATCCGGCTATATGGAAAATTTCCACCGACCACAAGGATCAGTTATCTATGAAAATCTTAATCGAACTAGGCAAGTAAAAAAAGCTATAGGAATGTCGAATAAATAAGGTACATTGGATATACCATATAAACATTTACATTGATTGATTAAATCATGTTCAAACATATAATTGCAACTCAAATTGTATTTTAAAAGCTACAAATACGATAATTAAATTTGACACATTTATCTTTCTTAGATGATTAAACCTTGATTTCAAACAAAGTCTTATATTATAATTATTCGAATAAAATCTCATATCATCATCATTATTATTGAAATAAAATAAATGATTACATGACAAATTACTTTATTAAGTAAGTCTATTTTGTTGGTTATAATAACCTATGCATAGTGACCATATTGATAAAACATTTAAACACACACGTCTCCTATCTAATTATTATTATCCATCCAGAACTGAGCTTGAAGTCGATCAACGGTCTTTTGATCTACTTGGAATGCCTTAGCGAGAACTTCATCCGATATGGAAGGTTTTGAGCCAAAAACTGCATTTGCAATGGTTATGGTACCGGGGTTTTGGCTACTTAGAGCAGCGATTGCAACAGCTCTTGTATGTCCACGGTTGGATTGGAAGTGGACAAGGCCTTGAGGGAACACAAACACATCACCCTTTTTCAGAATCTTGGTGAAAAGGCGGTTGGTTTGGCCGATGTTGGATGTCACAAAGCCAACATAGAGCTCTCCTTCTAGCACGGTGAGGATCTCAGTGGCGCGAGGGTGAGTGTGGGGTGGGTTGATGCTGCGAGGGGCGAAGTCGATGCGAGCCATGGAGATGCCGAGGGTGTTGAGACCAGGAATTGTGTTCACATTGACTGCACGGACGTTGGAGCCTAGCTTGTTGATGGTGTTGCCGGGCTTGTCGAGGCCATACGTGAAGAAGTCTTCGGCTTTCACGTCATCCATGCTCTTGCAAACGAATCCATTGACAAGCACTGTTAATCAAGGACCGACGAATAAAATTTAGACAAGCCGCTCGATTGAAAGATTGTCAACTAAATTAAGTTAATTATCAAGCTAAGGGAGAAGAAGTTATAATAAATTAAACCTTTGGAGCTGTTATCGGCGACGCAAAAGTCTTGAAGTGGACTAGGATCAGATGCGGATACCACACGAGAGGTAGCCAAAGCAAGGAGAGCAGCAACAATCAGAAGAATTTTAGCTGTCATCTTAGCTAAATAATTTGCTTAGGAGAGCAAGGAGATTAATTAAGTTGAAAATAATAAAAGAGTAGAAACAGTTGCGATGGCTATGATATACAGAATAGGTTAGAGGAAAGGGATATATATATATAGCTAGACTATCACGGAGACATGCATATATACATAGCTAGGGGAGAAGATCTAGAAGGTTTGAAAAAATCTTGCCTTGACTTGTTATAAATATTGTATGGTTCAAAGATGAACATTAATTAATAGGCACGTGGATTAGTAAAGTACGTACAAGCCAATCAAATAATTAATTAATACGATAAAGGCTTTGTGTTGCCCATTCTAATTTGCTAGCTTCAATGTTGGCCAAGGAAACTAGCTAATTAATATATATAAAAGAAAAGACGCGGAGGACTAAGTCAATTAGCTTTGTGCAATACGTCTTGTCTTGTATTTGGTAGCAACATGGTCAAAGTCTCAGGCGAAAATTTTTAATTGGTCAAGTAATTAATAAGATAAGACCAAGTAGTAATTAGGATCTGATTATTAAGGAGCAGGTGAAGACCGAGCATGTCATGCGCGCTTTTACCATTTCGTAATCTCTCTTCTCAAGCACGCACGGTACCAAACGAAATGAAGAATGTTTCAAGCCTATTTCTTCTCTATATAAACCTATTCAGGCATGCATTGCATTCACCACCAGAATTGCTTGCTTGCTTGCTTACTTGCTTGCTTGCTACACAATTAATTAATCAAAGATGATCGACATGGCAGCTGTTAAACTGCTCCTCGTCGGACTCCTCGCTTTGGCTTCCGCTCTCGCTGTATTGGCTTCAGATCCTAGTCCCCTTCAGGACTTCTGCGTGAAAGATGATTACTCCAAAGGTACGTTGCATGCATATATAGCAACCTAAGCTAAGCGCTTTCATTTCCAGTACCCATGCGTATATATGCATATGTTTACCGATCAGACCTTAATTTACCTTTTTGCAGTGTTCGTCAACGGCTTCGTATGCAAGAACATGAACGACGTCACAGCCGACGACTTCTACACTTCTGGCCTCGACAAGCCCGGCAACACCGTCAATAATGTCCGCTCCAATGTCACCGCCGTCAACGTGAATAAGATCCCCGGGCTGAACACCCTCGGTATCTCCTTGGCTCGCATAGACTTCGCGCCTAATGGGCTCAACCCTCCTCACACCCACCCTCGCGCCACTGAGATCCTCGTCGTGCTTGAAGGAGAGCTCTACGTCGGCTTTGTGACCTCCAACATCGGCCAAACCAACCGCCTCTTCACTAAGAATTTGAAGAAGGGTGACGTCTTTGTCTTCCCCCAAGGCCTCATCCACTTCCAACTCAACACCGGCAAATACAATGCGGTTGCACTCGCCGGTCTCAGCAGTCAAAACCCGGGCGTCGTTACCATCGCCAAGGCTGTGTTCGGATCAACACCGCCCATTTCCGATGATGTGCTCGCCAAGGCTTTTCAGGTGGACAAACACCTCGTTGACCGGCTCCAAGCTCAACAATGGACGGACAACAACAACTAGCTAGCAACTTTCACTTAATTTCTCAATAAACCCTCACCCTCACTCGATCGTAATTAATATTAATTAATTGCATTCGTTGTTGTTGTAATTGTACTGTTGCTTTACTAATACGAAATGAATAAAAGAAGGGAAAAAACATTATTATTTATCTATGATCAATGCTAACAACTATCATTTAAGCTACAATTTACATATACTATCTTCCAACAAAAAAATCATAATTTTTTTATTCCACCTATCATTTAAGCTTTTGAATTTCCATTGTCCATTTCCTTTAACAATAAGAAAATCTCATCATTTTTCCTGAATGACTCGTTTGAGCTTACAAACTAGAAGCTTAACCGACCATAAATTCTCGTCAAGAAAAACTTATATATATATCACAAAGGACAAGGGCTTCCCTTTTATACATACATTTTCTTGGAATATTAGTCAATGTCAATCAAATTGGGTTTCATTGAGTATGTTAGCATGCCAACCGTCAGAGCTAGCGAGGAGTCGACGATATCGATGATCTGGGCGATTGGAGCAGCTTACAAGTGACTGGCGTAGGCGTGACCAACAATCCAAAGAAGACAGTCAAAATAGACGTTTGACCATGTTCCAGGCGTCCGGAAGGAGACCAAGAGATCGAATTCCACTGAATGATTATTGACGCGAGTGACCGGAAGGGCTTCTAGTCAACCGAAATTAAGAGTGTCAGGTCAATGTTCGACATGGTTCTATAAAAGAAGGCTCCAAGCACTTATTTTGGTAATCAATTCTTTCGTTCTCTCTTCTAAAGTACTCTTGTTATCCTTTTGTTGACGTGTTGTGCTCGTGCTCTTCAGAGATCAATGACAACTAGGGCTTATAATTTCTTACTCTTTATGTTGCCCTACATTCTTTTATTATAGTGCTTAAATTTTTTGAGTGAGTCCAACAAGCTAATGCTACAAGTTAAAACTAACCCGTTAATTGCAAGATTCTATCTCTATGGTTTGAGCATATCTAATTTCAAGTCAACCTTGGAATGAGTCCAACAACTCAAACAATAAATTAGACTCTAGTTGTTACCATATAAACGGAATGCATAGACTTTGATTTTTGAAGTAAGAGTTTTAGATCTTCTCATCATCATGCAAATGTACTATCTACATGACATCACTCATGGCATAAATGATAACATCACATGCATGACATATAAAATAATATAACACATTTTAAGCATGACATAAATAATACGTACATCTAATACATCTACATGACATACATATATGATATCACATGACATGACATATATGACGACTGGAGCAGCTTACAAGCGATTGTCGTAGGCGTGACCAGCAATCCAGAGGAGATGATCAAGATAGGCGTTTGACCATGCTCTAGGCACCCGGAAAGAGACCAGGCGATCGATGTTCACAGAATCATCATCGACGCAGGTGATCGAAGGGCTTCGAGTAGACTTAAAGAGTGTCGGGTCAACGTTTGATATGACTCGATGAAAGAAGGCTCGAAGCATTTGTTTTGATAATTAATTCCTTCGGTCTCTCTTCTTTGTTTTGTAATCAATTCCTTTGTTCTCTCTTCTAAAGTGCTCTTGTTCTCCTTGTGTTGATGTGTTGTGCTCATGCTCTTCAAAGATCAACGACAATTTACCAAAGGGCGTACATAAGAATTGGTATTTACCAAAAGGCGTACCATGGTTTCATTTTCACCAAAGGACACACTCATTTTAGTGAACTTCCTCTTATACCCCTCCTGCTATGTACTACCTTTCTCTTTCTCTCTCAGTAATAAATTCCAAGACGTCTGCACATGCTTATTCAGACTTTTATTTTAAAATAATATATTATGGAATCGACGCTAAACTAAAAAACGTTAGGTAAAAATCAAAAAAATATTTCAGTTAAAAAATATCTCATCCAACGTGATTTAAAAATATAAATAAATAATTTTTATATTTGATTAATAGAAATTAATATATTAAATAATATTTAATAAATATATTAATGTTTAAAAATTTTTTTGAAAAAAATAGAGCGTGGGCCTGAAATCAATAGATTTCAGGCCCACGCAGGGCCTGAAATATTTTATTTCAGGCCCAGCATGGGCCTTAAATTTTTTATTTCAGGCCCACCTTGGGCCTGAAATTTTTTGATTCAGGCCCGACGTGGACTCAAAATTTTTTTCTATTTTAAAAATATATTAATATATAAAAATACCTATCAAAACACTTAATTTCAGATTAAAACGCAGAGTCTGAAGTCACGCTAGGAGGGCCTAAACATAGATGTGTTCATGCCCTCCATGCCTAAGGAATGTTTAGGCCCTCCATGGGTCTGAACACAATCTTAGATAAATATAAGTAAATTAAATAAAAGTATCAATATATATATATCACAAATGACAAGAGTTACTCATTTATATATTTTGTTGGAATATTAGTCAATGTCAATCAAATTGAGTTTCATCTAGTATGTCAGCATTGCCAATCAGAGCTAGCGAGGTGTCGGCGACCTCGGTGATCCAGGTGATTGGTGCAGCTTACAAGTGACTAGCATAAGCGTGACCAACAATCCAGAGAAGATAGTCAAAATAGACGTTTGACCATGTTCCAGCCGTCCGGAAGGAGACCAGGCAATCGAAGTCCGATCCGCTGAATCATTATCGTCATAGGTGATCGAAAGGGCTTCAACAAACACTATTGGGATCTAAGTATAGATAGTATTTTATATCCTCTGTACTCATACCCATTGGGTAACGGATATTCATCCTCGTACTCATACCCATTAAAGAATCGGATATCTTTTGTATTAATAAATTTTTTTATTTCTATTCAACTATTATCATTCAACAAAAACATATTAAATTAATATCATATTAAATATATATATATATGTATATATATATATAAAATTAAAAATATAGATGAAACATCTATATAACTTACTTTTAAAATCAACAAAAATAATTAGCGAATTTAGGAAAAGAAAATTTAACTTACTTTTAAAATTAACAAAAATAGTTAACGAGTTTAGGAAAAGAAAATTTCTTTTATATAGATATATATAAATATATAATTTAATCAGATATTCGGGTTAGATATTGGGTATTGATAGTCCCTCCATACTCTCCTTCATTCGGGACGGATATCGGATCCTCCATTCGAGTCGGAGGAAATTATCATCCCTAATCCTCCATTCGAGTCAGAGGAAATTATCATCGCTAATCCTTCATTCAAGTCAGAAGAAATTATCATCCCTAATCAAAACCAAGATAAACTTATGAATTTCCATTGGTGATATACTTTAACAATAAAAAAACCTCATCAATGTTCATATTGCAAAACAAACTTGAAGCTTAACCAACCAAAAATTCTCATCCAGAAAAACTAATATTACCAACGACGAGAGCTTCTCAATTCAACTGATTCCTATCTAGTGTGTTATCATGCCTAATTGGGTGGCCCTAATCGATGGTAGTTTGGTGGCCTTAATCAATATGCATTAGTATTATGACAACTTAGGTCACAATTAATAGTTATATTTTTATTGGTAAATATATATGCATAAATGAGTCAAAATGCGCAATGTTGGCTAGATAGCTAGCCAAGTCTAACACAATATCAAATCTAAGTAGATATACAAGGATCGTTATATATATATGTACTTGCATTTTCCTATAGATCCTCTCAATATCAATGCTCACCTCCTCAAACATGGTACCATTCCTTTCAATCATCACATGATGGATCATGGAGGATATGGCAAGGTCTCAAGCCTTCACTAAACATCTAGTCTCGCGGTAGTGATGCTTCAAGACCCTGAGCTTCTTCTTGTATGTGGGCATCTCCTAGTGCATGTGTAGCCATATCGTGATCCTCCTATATAGCTCAGCGATGGATGGATGTGCATCTAAAAAACAAATGCTCCTACATCAACTCCATGCCACAAATGGTGCATCTCTTATCCTCAAGGTAATTCAATCTCCCTTGTGGGAAGCCTTCTATGTGCCAGCATACATAAGGTAAAAGCATGACTAGGCTGCAGATAACTCTTTCATACTATGCTTGCCCAAGCTTTGCGGGTGAACCAACCCTTTGCTTCCCTGCCAAACCAAACTGTTAGTCTCTACGCAACAGTCTCTAAGGTACCACTGAGGTTTGTATGTTATTCCTTATCTACAAGAGCTTCTTGACCTAAGGAGAATTTGTGTGCTTGGCCTACCATGACCAAAGTTATACTCTACTCAAGTGTAGTATATCGATTTGATCCAGAGAGAATCTTGTTTTTCTTCTATCCTGCATAACACCTTTGACAACTATTGGTAAGGGGATCACCATATCGAATCTATGTTTTGATATATGATTGTTAAAAATTAGATTTGTTTGTATTCTAACAAGGTTGTCAAGTTTGCAGGTGCAGGTAACTTGATAGGATGCAAAGATCTGTTAGGAACCAAGTAATGGCCTAGTGAAACTAGGCAGTGAACGTCCTAGTTAGACTAGGCAACGTAAGTCCTTGTGTGACGGGTAGTCTCTTATGCTTCTTGTCAGCTGAAAGAGCATGAGAAGAACTATCTAGTTCATGACTTAAAGCTTCCAACCATTATTTTTGCCCTGAAGATATGGAGACACGATTAATACGACGTCACATTTGAGATTTTCACGGATCATAAGAGCCTCAAGTATCTATTCATTCAAAAGGAGTCGAATCTTCGTTAGAGGAGATGGATAGAATTCCTAAAAGATTATGACTACACTATTAGCTATCATCCAGGAAAAGCTAATGTGGTTGCAGATGCACTGAGCAGAAAATCTCGGAGTGTTATGACTTGTCACCGGGTTATGGTCACAAAATTAGTTCAGAGCTTCTCAAAGTTGGGATTAGAGGAGTAGGGTCAGACAGAGAAAGGGTTGTTGGTGACTATGATTACTCAGTCTTCGATCAGGACGAGGATCAGAGAGGTTCAGGCCAGTGATCAACATCTGCTGTTCTTAGGCAGTCGGAGAGCCTCAGAGCAACAGACTGATTTTACACGAGATGACGAGGGTATTCTATATTTTCGAGGTTGATTGTGCGTACATAAGTCACATTCGGTTATGGATGAGTTGCTTCAGAAGGCTCATCGATCTCAGTTTGCGATACATCCTGGTGGAACCCGTATGTACTGAGATTTGAGACGTTCCTACTGGTGGAATGGTATGAAGAAAGACATCGCGGATTTTTAGCTAGATGTTTGGTGTGCCAGCAGGTGAAGGCTAAGCATCTGAGACCTGCTAAATTACTGCAGAAGATCCCTATTCCTGAGTGGAAATGGGAGTACATTACTATGGATTTCGTTGTGGGATTACAGAGGTCTCGGAGAAGACACGACGCGATTTGGGTGATCGTTGATCGATTAACCAAAGCTGCTCATTTCTTAGGGATTCAGAGGATAGATTCACTGGACAAGTTGGCAGAGCTGTACTGACATGAGATTATCAGACTACACGGTGTGCCTCTGAGCATCATATCAGACAGAGACCCGCATTTCACTTTGCAGTTTTGGCAGAGTTTATAGCAGGCCATGGGTACCAAGCTTCGATTCAATACAGCCATTCATCCGCAGACGGACGGACAGTCAGAGCGTACCATTTAGACGCTAGAGGATTTGTTGAGATCTTGCATTATGGACTATGGAGGCAACTGGGAGGATCACCTGCACTTGGTTGAGATTGCCTATAATAATAGCTATCATTCAGCTATTCAAATGGTACCATTTGAGGTGTTATATGGTAGAGCTTCCAGGGCACCCACCCTCTGGGTGGAGGTTAGGGAATCTCAGTTGTTAGGACACCAGAGTATTCAGCGTGACACAGAGCTAGTCCGTACTATCAGACGCAGGATGTCAGAGGCTCAGGATCGCCAGAAGAGTTATGCTGATCGGAGAAGTACACCCTTGGAGTTCTCTATGAGATATCACGTGTTCTTACGGGTATCACCCACGAAAGGGGTGAAGAGGTTTGGTTTGCGAGGTAAGCTAGCTCCGTGCTACATTTGGCCTTTCCAGATTTTGGAGCGGATTGGAATGGTAGCTTATCGTCTGGCACTACCAACGTCTTTGGCTGGAGTTCACGATATGTTTCATGTTTTCATGCTGAGGAAATATATACCAGATCCTGCATATGTTTTATCGGAGGTGTCGGTCACACTTCAGCTAGACGTGACCTACGAGGAGGTACCTATGCGGATCCTTGACCACAAGGAGCATTGGTTGAGGAACAAGACTATTTGGTTGTTAAGGTTGGTTGGCAGCACCATTCTGATGAGGAGGCTACTTGGGAGCTCGAGGATACGATCAGAGCTCGCTATCCTCATCTATTTACCTGAGGTGCATATGGTTGAGTTGCATTTAATATTTATGTTATATCTCAGTTGTTGATACCCGTTGTGGTTGACTAGTATCTGTTGTGGTTATTAGCAAAATTTGAGGACCAAATTTTTGTTAGTGCGGGAGAATATTAAATACCGAAAATTAAGGGGGGAATTCAAAAATTAAGGGTCTAGTTGGGATTAATCAAACTTGGAGGGCTTTATTGCAAAAGCTAAAACTATATTAAAACCCCTAAAAAAACATCT
This sequence comes from Boesenbergia rotunda, assembly GCA_024364735.1. Classification (NCBI taxonomy): domain Eukaryota; kingdom Viridiplantae; phylum Streptophyta; class Magnoliopsida; order Zingiberales; family Zingiberaceae; genus Boesenbergia; species Boesenbergia rotunda. The sequence continues at coordinate 78,634 of JAGFNQ010004197.1, read as the reverse complement.
CCTCGTTTTAGTTTCCCTGATCTCCTTCTCTGCCCTGACGTTGCAGCGAGCGACGCCAACCGCCGCCGCCGCACCCTTTGCTTTCTTCTCCTTCTTCTTCGTCTTCTTCGTCCTCTTCATCGCGCACGGACGAGATGCGGTGCCACATCTCTTCCCTCTCTTGCGTGCGAAGGAAGCCGCCAAGCCCTAATTTCTTCTTCCTCCTCTTTGACGTCGCACCTCACGTCACCGACCCTGCTAGCTGACGCCGATCGTCGGCCATCCTTCGTACTAGTAAGACTTGGGTCCCAATCTAATTTGGTTTTCCTTGCCATAACTCTCTGTTCTGAAATTTAAATTTTTGTGAGGGATTGAGATTGCAATAGTGATGAGAGGATGCAGTAATTAAGTGCTTATGGAGTGCTGTGTTTTAGTCAAGTGCTGAGTTCTATGTATATTGATGCTTAGTTGTCGTTTAATGTGTAGTTGAATTTTGTTGGCATGGCTGCCGTGAACTCGATGCGTGAGAGGAAAAATCAAATTGTGCTATGGGTTGATGAAATGTTGTTGAAGGATCGGATAGAATTGTATTAAGATAATGTTGGTTGTAGTTTGGTAGACATGGATTGGTTTGATTAGCATGTTGTTAGTGTGCTAGCATGGAGACTTGTTTTTACAGGTTGATTTCTATTTTGGGTTTGGTTGTGAGATGTAAAGGATTTTGTCATATTAATACCTTGAGTTTTGATTATGTTGTTAAGCTGGTGATTGGTGGAATCATTGTTGGGAAGCAACCTTGTATCCTTGATACGTGGATATGGGAATTTGATATGGTGGGATTAAAAGTTATTAAGTAATTATGAATTTCTCCGTGAGCTTTCCTTGTAACATAATGGTTTAAGTTTTGTTAGGATTTGATTCTTGTTATGCTTAGTGAATAGTTTTATTTTATTTTATTTAATTGCATAAATAGTTAAATTTAGTCATTGACACAGGACTTTGACTTTGGACTCACACAGTTGATCGCGGGAGATTCTCTTCTCGTATACGTTCTACATAAAAGGCGGATATTTTTCCTTTGTATTTTTGTAGTTCTTTTACCTTAAATGCATGACTTATTAAGTCTGAATAGGTCTGCTTAACCTTGATTTTTGTTGTTGGTTATTTTAAATCGTCGTTGATACTTTCTTTGTTTGACCTTCGAGTTTAATCGAAAATTCGTATTCGTACAATCCCTCGTTGATTTTTCATTCTGTACAGTACCGCTCGTACACGAGTACTTAGATGTTCATTAAACACCACTAGGATGGTTGGCATTAGAGACACCCTACCTAATTATTTAGATGCATATTCGTTGATTTCTGGTTTGTTATTTTTGTAGTTGCATCATGTTTATTCAGTTGTTTATGCTTATTGGTATCATGTACCATACTTTCAGTGTTGCATACTGACGACTGTTGGTCTTCCATGTGGTTAAGTCGTCATCAGTCATCTAGTTGCTTTGACACTCAACCACTTGTTGTGGTAGTTACTAGAGTGGGAGTAACCGTCCTATTACGCCACACTCAACCACTTATGTACAGTGCATGTTGGAGTTGTAGGCAAGCAGTTGACACCCTCACCGTTATTTCCGAGGGAAATCAGAGTTGTTGGTGGCTCCCCCTTTATCTCGATCGGGATTTTGGAGTAGTTGGCTTCCCAGCATCCTGTTCACTCAACCACATCTATCAGTGGTATTCGTTGGAGTGCGTACATTTGTCACAACCCTACCCACTCGCCACACAGATATGATGTGTTGGCGGCTTGACTGGCGTCAGGGGTGACACATGTCATTGCTTCATATGCATCTATTGCATTTATGCATTTTCTTGTGTTTGTTGCATTTATATGAGCTATGATTACTGTATTTGGTTAATATGCATATATGTTTGATATTATGTTATCTCGTATGTTTCACGTTGTTTTATACATACTTAGTTGTTCCTCTATTTTCCTAGAGTCTGTACACCGTTGTATCTTTTGTTTCTATATCCATTGATGTCATGCATTTATCTACTCATATACACGCAGAGTCCGCCCGGACTCACCACCCCTGTCTCCTATTTTGGTTTTAGGTCGTAGGTAGATGCACTACTTGGAATCAGGAGAGGATCCAGTTGCTAGTCCCACAGTATTGAGTTAGTTTGGAGATTATTTTCTTTCCGCTTTATCTCCTAGTCTGGTATTTGTTTTTATGCATTTGGTATCGTCTTGGAAGATTTTCGTTTATCTATTATTTGGGTTGTTAGGCTCGATTAAGACTTATGTTGGAGTTTCCTTCGTATTTAGACTTTCTGTTAGCTTTATTTCTGTTAAAAGACATTAACAGTTTTGCGATGTTTAAGTTTTTTTTTATTTTTATCATTTTTATTGATATAAACTGCGTGGTTGTGCCATTATTTCCTATTATGATGGCTGAGCTATTTTTTATATTGTGAGATATATATTATTTGTCACAATTTGCCCGTCGTACAGGGGAGATACTGCCCGATTTTTGAGTAAGCATATGCCTCTGGGGGTGTGACAATCACACTCATGGCATAAATGATAACATCACATGCATGACATATAAAATAATATAATACATTGTAAACATGACATAAATAATGCGTACATCTAATGAATCTACATGACATACATATATGACATGACATAAATAACGTCACAGTTATCACAATTTTATTTATGGAAATAAAATATATCTAAAAATCTAATTTTTATACTTCAGGATTTCTTTAATTAAATTAGGAAACAAATTTCTAAATTTAATTACATATTTTATTTAGGAAATAATTCTATAATCAAGAAAAACTAATTAATTAGGAAACAATTCCGTAATTTTAAATATGAAATATATAATTATAATTTCTTAATTAATTCAGAATATATCAAATTTGTATTTCTTTAAAATTATTTTAGAAACTTTTCAAAATTGAAATTTACTAACAAATTAGAAAACTTACCAAAAATAGTTTTTTTCCTTAATAAATTCATAACCTTTTAAAAATGAAAATTTCCTAAATTATTCACAAACTATTTTCAAAATTTAATTTCCTAAATTATTTGAAAATATTACAAAATAAAATTTCGTAAGAAATTGGGAAACTAGAAGCTTAACCAACCAAAAAGTTTCATCAAGAAAAACTAATATATCACGAATGACAAGAGCTTCTCATTTATACATTTTGTATTAGTCAATATCAATCCAACTGGCAATGATCTAGTATGTTATCAAGCCGATCGGAGTGAGGAGTCGACAACCACGATGATCTGGGCGACTGGAGCAGCTAACAAGCAATCGTCGTAGGCGTGGCCAGCAATCAGAGGAGATGGTCAAGATAGGCGTTTGATCATGCTCTAGGCGCCCGAAAAGTGACTAGGCGATCCAAGTTCACTGAATCATCATCGACGTGGGTGATCAAAAGGGCTTCTAGTCGACTAAAAGAGTGGCAGGTCAACGTTTGACATGACTCGATAAAAGAAGGCTTGAAGCATTTGTTTTGGTAATTAATTCCTTCGTTCTCTCTTCTTTGTTTTGTAATCAATTCCTTTGTTCTCTTCTCTAAAGTGCTCTTGTACTCCTTGTGTTGATGTGTTGTGGTCATGCACTTCAAAGATCAATGACAACTAAGGCTTGTAATATCTTACTCTTTAAGTTGTCGTATATTCTCTTATTATTGTGCTTAAATTTTTTTATTAGTGTTAAAACTGTTTCTCTGCCTCTAGAAATTTTCTGGAAAGGAGATTTTTATTAATAAAAATATATTTTTTTAAATAAAAATATATTTTTATTTTAATATAACTTTTGCTATTAAGTTCAAGTATTACATGTTCTGGTCTTGCCATATTAGATCTTAAGTGTTACATTATTTTTGTCTTGCATGCATATTCTGCTTGGTTAAATTAAATTTTTGTTTGTTTATTTCAGCTGACTACTTTATTTATTGGTTTAGATTTGATTACTATAAACTCATAAATTATTATAAGCTATTTAATCGCCCCCAACATAGATACGGTCCTACAACAACATTGCTATGTTCGAACCCCTCAAGCCTTTGAAGACCAGCCCGCTTCCGCTATTTGTTTGCATATTTATACCCATGATATTGGTGAGTGTTTGGATGTCTATATAAAATTCTTGGATGTATTATAGATACAATCCATAATACTACATGGTACTGGCAAAATGGGCATCCAAAAACACTCTACCTCCTGAAGAATTGATGTGATGAGCTTGGATTTACCTGCATAAGAGTGTCTTCTTTGGTCTTGAATTAATTATTCTTATTAGAGAGTCTATTAGTGGGGTGTAATCTAATATTCTGAGTTGTTTTTATGCCAAGGGATTCCTAAGTACTTGAAAGGTAAACATACTTCCTAGAACCTGTGATATCTAAGAGGCACCTTTTGTTTGCTCATCCACGCTAGCCATATAGATATTTGATTTCATATGGTTTTCCCCTTTGGCCAATCACCTTCTCAAAATCATATAGACAATTAGCCAATTAGCCAATTGATGAAGTATCCCCTCATGCAAGTAGCAACAAGTCATCAACATAGGTCAACTGTGATATCCTCAAGTAATCACATTCTTTCTTCCAGTTTCCTTTCTTCCAATTTT
>JAGFNQ010004197.1:19707-70908 GCA_024364735.1 Boesenbergia rotunda | reverse complement strand
ATGACATAATTCCTTGATTCATAGCCTAAGAAACCCAATTTCAATTGCAAATTGATACCAAACTTCCCTAGGCACAGATTCTTCCTTCTTCTTCACTTGTTCCACTTTGGTTCAGATTTTTGCACATATTTCTGCTCAATTCAAACTTTACAACTTCAATCCAAACTTCAGCAAAGTGTTGCCAATTTAAGCTTCCATAATTCCTACTTCCCAAGTGCTACAAAACTTCATTGCTTTCAAACTTTTCCATGGCACACTTTTTTTTTCTCTTTTCTTTTTTTTTCTATTTTTTTTTCCGTGTGCCATTTCTTCTATTACAGATTTTTTTCTTTTCAAGATTTACTTCACCTCCAATTCACAACTGAATTCTCATTAAACTTGATACCAAACTCCACTCCAATTGACAATTTTTGACTTCAACTCAACAATGAAATGAATTTTTTTTTTCAAATGTTTCCATCACACTATCCACTCCCCCACACTTAATCTTTTGTCCGTCTCGGGCAAAATAACATCAAAGAACATTTCCAAACAAACAAGTCCCTAGAAAGCATGGTTAGGAATAGGAAATAAGGAAAGAAAATAGGATGAACATGATTTTTGCCAAAAATTGACATGGAAAGGTAAACAAATTTATTAGCCTCTATAGAAGTGATCTAAACATTGAAATATGACTTTGAAAGAACCTAAGCAAGTTCTAGAGTACAATCACATGTATGTTCCACAAAAATAAGGCTAACCCTCACTAGGTAAAAATAATTCATCTCAAGTCCTCAATCAAGAATCCATGCCAAGTAGTACTCAAGCATCCAAGATATCATCCATGAGCTCAAACCCTAAGTTTTAACAACCAAATTTAATTTGTTTTCAAAAGACTCTAAAATGCTATGGAAATAACCTAAAGGGATACATTTATTCCTATTAATCAAGGAAAAGTGCCAAAAGACATAAAATAGCATTTTTAATGCCTATTTATTAATTCTACTCTACTCATGCATTTATTAGCAAGAATTCATTTCAAAAGAAAATTCTACTTCTAGCAAGCATAAAGAGGAAAATAGCAATGAAAGAAAATGCAAGAAAAAGTAAACTCCCTTTTATTTCTGGCGGTCGGAGTCTATCTAGGAATAATCTCCATCTGGGTAGTGGAGGAGTAGGAGTAGCTAAAACAATTTCCTTTATTTGCTCAATTTTATTTTGCTTCACTCCCCCACACTTATTCTTCACAATAAAATGTCTAGGTGGCCGAAGTTGATTTAAGTACAATAACCACTTCTGAGGTGGAGTGTTATAAGTTAAAGCAAGTTCATCTCCTCCCTCTTTATTCTTTTTGAAAAATCTCCCAAGTGGTTGAAGACTGTCTAGATGTAGAACCCACTCAAGAAATCTCTGAGACCCTGCAAAAACATGTAAAACCTTCTCAAGCGTGCAGGGTAAGATAAAAATGCAATATCATCAATCTCTACATAACATGTATCTAAAAATGCATCGCATCCAATAAAGTCAATTTTGGGTACCTCAATGAATTTTTCACAAGCATATTCTACTTGAGGTATATCAAGAAAAGTCTCACAATCAATTAAATCAATCTCAGGTACCTCCAGAAGTTTCTCACATTCAATTTCAGCATAAGAGATAACAAGAGACTCTTCACAATAAACTACTTCAATTTCAGGCTCTAAAAGTTTTTCAAAATCAATTTTAGCATAATCTGTCTCAAGAATATCATAGCAATGCATAAAATCAAGCTTGGGCACCTCTAAAGAATTTTCACAATTATTTTTCACAAATGATGTATCAAGACATTCTTCACATGCAAATCTAGACATCTCCCTAAAATTCTCTAAAGGAAAAGAAGAAATACTTACCTGATCTGGATGAGAAATGTCTATTGGATCTACAAGAAATATCTCCATCTCGGGCTCAAAATCTGGTGAACAATCAACTAAAATAGGTGATCCTTGGGTACTTGCTCCAATTTTGCAAGTCCCTACACTTTCTGAAAGTGGTGGTGGTCCCTGGGGCTCTGTGCAATCCCCTACACCTATAGAATAATCTCCTGTGCATGCCTCCTGAGTAATCTCTGCAACAACATCATTAAAAAGAATAGGGCTATCAAAAACAATATCATCACAAAATACAAAACAAGAAAAATCAGGTAAAACCTCCTCTGAAAATAACTCTCCTCCCACTATATCAAAAATACCATCATCAGCAACGCTAGGTGCCTCAACAATCTCATCTACAGTGTCTATGCTCAGAATAGAACGATTTCCCTTAGGGTCCTTCATGGCGTCGAAAATGCTAAACTGGACCATTGTGTCTCCCACCTCCATCGAAAGGGTGCCAGCATATACATCAATTTTGGTCCTAGCAGTCTTCAGAAAAGGCCTTCCGAGGATAAGTGGGGATCTACGTGCAAGGTACTCTCCCTCCATGTCTAGAATGTAGAAGTCCGCTGGGAAAATCAATTCTTTCACCTTAACTAACACATCTTCAATAACTCCAGCCGGGCGGGTCTGACTCCGGTCTGCTAACTGAATCATAATTCCAGTGGGCTGTAGAGGTCCAATGCCAAGCATCTGAAAGACTGTCCTGGGCATGACATTAATAGAAGCTCCTAAATCAAGCATAGCATCATGTAGCGTGGTGCTTCCAATCTCACAAGATACAGTGAACATCCCAGGGTCTTCACATTTCTGAGGGATGGCATGGATGAGTGATGAAACATTCTTCCCCATGCTGACCATTTCATTCTCCTTAAGCTTTCTCTTGTTAACACAAAGATCTTTCAAAAATTTCGCATATTTAGGAACCTGTTTGATCATTGTCAGCAAGGGTACATTAATTTCAACTTTACTAAAAAGTTTTACCAATTCATTGTACTCTTTTGCTTTCTCCTCTTCCCCTTGTCTTCTGGTTGGAGTTCTCCCATTTGGAAAAGGCAAAGGAATAGGAACTTCCTCCTCATGAACCAAAATGGGTGGGGCTGATTTTTTTGTTGCTGCCCTGTTTTCCGTAGCTGTTGTAGGAACTGTCTCGCCACTGTTTTGTACTCCGTTTTCCACCAAAATTGGAGGATTGATAGATGAAGAAGTTGGGCACGAGCTAGGGGTGGTATCCACTGAATTTGGAGTGGTTTCGGCACTGATTTGGGCTGGAAACGAAGATGCTGCCCTGTTTTCAGAAAAATCTGCTCTTGGGTCATTTTGAGTTGATGCCACCTTCCCACTCCTCAAATAAATTGCGCTAACATTTCCCTTAGGGTTAGTAACAGCTGGGAAGGTAGTAGACCTGATCCTTGAGCGTTGCTTTGATTTATGTTACTAGCCATTTGCCCAATTTGTTTCTCAAGATATTGAGTGTGTTGTTGTTGTTGTTGTTGTTGTTGGAGCACTTGTTGTAACATCTCCATCATTTGTTGTTGCTGGGCATCTCCTCCATTTGAGTTCCCATAGCCTCCTTGATTAACATAGGTCCTTGATTGACCTTGATATGATGAGGAAGTAGGCTGAAATTGTTGGATTTGCTGGGATCTTTGGAAATGTGGTTGTTGGGCTTGTTGGGGCTGAAAACTTTGGTTCCAAGGCTGGAAATTTTGCTGTGGTTGTTGAACTTGTTGCTGTGGAGGTTGATATGGCTGTGGATAACTCAAATTCCCTTGAAAACCTTGTTGAAACCCTTGAAATGGCTGCTGAATTGGTTGATTTGGAGGCTGAAATTGCTGATTAAAGGGCTGAATTTGCTGATTTTGTTGCTGTGATTGTAATAGTTGCTGCTGCCCTTGCTGAAACATTTGTTGGGGTTGCTGTGATTGATGTTGAGGTGGGCCTTGTTGGCAAAAAGAATTTCCATAGTTCAAGTTTGGATGATCCCTCCACCCGGGGTTGTAAGTAGGAGAATATGGATTGTTCCTAGCTTGAAATTGTCCCCTAACCAAAGCTGCTACTGACTCATCTTGTTGTAGGTTGGGACATAAATCTGAAGTGTGCTCCTTGCTAGAACAAATTCCACATACACTCATCACCATTTGACTTGATTGTAAAGGTGCTGAAGGAGTTGAATTTTTACTTGAAATCTGAAGACCCATTTGCTTAACAGCTGAGGTGAGTTCTAATAATGCACTACTAATCTCCTTTTAATCATTAGAAACCCCTTGAACTTCATTAACCCCTCGAGTAGATAATGCCCTGCCTCCAAATTGTTGTGAGTTCTCAGCCATATTTGAAATAAGCTCCCTGGCCTGATATGGTGTCTTGTTAACTAAAGCCCCTCCAGCTGCTGCATCAATCAAAATCCTATCCATCTGTAATAATCCCTCATAAAAGTACTGAATCAAAAGCTGCTCGCTGATCTGATGCTGGGGGCAACTGGAGCACAGCTTGTTGAATCTTTCCCAGTAATCATAGAGTGTCTCTCCTACTATCTGCTGAATGCCACAGATACTTTTTCTGATAATTGCTGTTCTGGAGGCTGGAAAATATTTTTCTAAAAAAGCCTTCTTCATGGAAATCCAACTAGACACATGCCCCGTAGGTAAGTAATAAAACCAGTCCTTAGCTGCTCCAGTCAAAGAGAAAGGAAAAGCTCTCAGCTTGATGTCTTCTTCAGAAATGCCCTGAGGCTTCATAGTGGAGCAAACTACATGAAACTCATGCAAGTGTCTGTTTGGATCCTCCCCGGATAAACCTTGAAACTTTGGCAAAAGATGTATAAGTCCAGATCTGAGCTCAAAATCTCCACCCAGCTCTGGGTAGGCAATGCTGGAGTACTGAAAAGAAGCATCTGGCGCTGCTAGTTCTTTCATGGTCTTCTGGTGGTCTGCCATCTGATCAACTGAATAAGTGGAAATAGACTGAGTAGGAATAATGCCAAAAGCCTCTGAAACACTGAGCTGGCTCCTCCTAGCTCTGAAAGTCCTCTCAATCTCAGGGTCAAAATCCTCAAGATTACCACCTGTAGACCTGGTCATAAAAAACAAGGACAAATCGCAGTACAAGTCTAGAGAAAAAAAAATGAATCAAATAAAATCAACTCAGATGATATAGCAGTAAGTGCAAGAAAAATGGATCAGGAAAAATATGAAATGAATATACAAGCAAAAATCAAACAACTCAACTAGTGTGTTCCCCGGGAACGGCGCCAAAAATTTGATGGACCCAAAATGACTGTCACGAATGTGGGTCTCAAATTTAGATATTTATAAATGAAAGCTGGAAACCCTTTTTGCAATCAAAGTATGAAAACGTAGTAAAGGGGCCACAGGTCGTATTTTTCCAAGGGCTAGTTCAAGTTGTTCGATTCGTGCTCGAGTTTATGTGTCGTTAATGTTTTTGGGTTTCAAATAAAGAATGGGTTTTTGTTTGCAAATAATATGACAATGCAATGAAAAGAAAGGAAATGTAACTAAGCAAGTACTAGACTAAGTAATGGCAATTAATTGATCTCAACCAAATGAACAACTTTAACTAACTAAAGTAAACTTGCAGGAATCGCTACCCAAACTGACATCAAATGAAATTTGTCACTACAAGTTGTGAAATGGAATCAAACTTTATACCAACTTGATATGCAAAAGAAAAAAAGAAAGTATTGTATCGAAATTGGGAACTTACTGAAACAGTAATGCTACAATTCAGAAATGAGAATTATCAATTTGCTTGGAAAAACAATCTCAGTGAAATGAAACTTCAGAAGATGCAGTACAGAATTTCAGATTGACTTGGATGCTAAATCAAGCAAGGAAACTGAGATCCAGTGCTCTAGTTGGTGCTCAATTGAGATGCAGGTAACTAATATCCTATTGATGCAACTACAGAAATGAGAAACTGAAACCCTGGCACAATAAAACTGATTCGCAAGAATTACAGTGACTTCGCAGAATAGGAACAGATTTCAGAAATGATTCAATACAAGTCAAACTGATATAAGTACCAGTGTATGCTACACAAACAACCCAGCTAGTAAAGAATGCACGCTTGAAGCCCTACTTAAGGTAGAAACGTTGCAGGAAAAAAAACTAAGTCACTGATGTGCAGGAATGTATGCTACACGACAGCTGAACAGAATTTCATAAATCAATTCAATTCCAACATGATTCAAATGTGAAGTAGACTGAAACCAACTGCATTAGCACTCTACCCATGATGCCTAATTTTCAAAAATGGAAACACAGATTCAAACTGAACTTGAAGTAAAAAAACAGGGACCAAGTTGATACACAACTACAAACTTGATACGCTAAAACTAATTCATGAATTAAACTCAAATTGAGAGCAAATATTAACCAAACAAGCTGTTTACCTACTTACTTTGAAACATTACACCCTAATTATAGTAAAACAATTCAGAAATGAAATCTAAAGATTTTGATACGCAACCAGAAATAGTTATAAATGCAGAAATGAATCACTGAAACTCAGAAATTAATTGAAGTTATAAGCTGACTTGAATGCAATTGTTCCTTTAACAAACAACTTAGATAACTAGATTGCAAGTATGAAAAGCTATCTACTACGAGAAATGATCCACTAGAACTGGTACAAACTTCAGAAACTACAGCAGATACGAAAACAGATTTGAAAAACAATTGAAACTGAAATTACAGCTAAAAAACAGAAATTAACTAAAGAAATTAACTCTCAATCACTCTCTTGACTCGAGACCACCTTGTTTGTCACGCAAGGGCAAGCCAAGAACCCCTTGAACTCGCAAATCAATGGACAAACGGCTCAAACTTCAAATCTGCTCACAAATTTGCGTCTGCTGGAAATCAAATTCGATCCACTAGATCTCGTGATGTATAAATGCTTTAAGGATTTGGTGCTGATAAGAAACTATCAGAGAACCCCTCAGACAGCTCCGATTGAAGAGATCAGCTCCCAAACGCGATCCAGTTGATCAAATAACAGAAACTGAAGAAACCCTCACTCAGCCCCTGTTTCGATGCAAATTCCGTGATTAAACCTCCATTTGAGCTTCTTCCAAGGATCTAGATCTCGCTCCAAATTAGTAATCGAGTTGGTCACGCTTCTGATGAAGAAGATTTGAAAGAAAACGATGCAAAGATGAGAAAAAAACAGAAGAAGATTGCTGAAGCTCGGTGAAGTCGCGACAGAGCAAAAATCAGATCTGAAGGCAGTTTAAGTAGGTAATTAATGGACGGCTGAGATTCATCCCGCTTCATCCAACGGTGGATCCTCGTCCGATTTGATTCAAAATTTCCAGATCTTGATCAGAGGTCAGGATCATCCTCGTGGTAGCTCGGATCTGCCAGATCTGTAGCGGATGGCTCAGATCAAACTGATATTTGAAATGGACGTTCTAAATTACTCTAATCATAATCCAACGGCTAGATGATCTTCGATTGGGCTGAAACTCTCAGATCTTGATCTGATCGCTCAATTAGACTTAACCCCAGCTCGGATCGATCAGAAGTTCTCAGATGGTCTAGATCTAACCGTTCTTGCATCGGACGGTCCAAATGAGTCGACGCTTGATTCCTTTGATCTGGTCCACTTTTGACTCAGCCTTGACCCAACATAACCTAGGTCATAATCCCTCCGAGCCTACAAAAGTAGATCAAAAATTTAGTGACAAAACAACCCAAATATAGCAAGATTTATAATTAGGTCCAAAAAGGGTGTAAATCCTAAAATCTAGGCCAAATCCACAATTACACAAGTAAAATATGGGTCAAACACAGATTTAAGTATATAATATGATCAACAAAATGACACTTATCAATAAGCTATCAAAATATATGAACTCTAGACTAGAGTTTGTACCCAACTTTGTCTCTATGCAAGGTTTAAACAAAGTCATTCATCCTACCAATTCAAAACACCAAAACACATGTTCTACAAGACTTAACCCGACGATCTCTTCCACGGTTCCGCCGCCACTGAATCAATGCAAGTCCCGCTCGCCTCCCTAGCTTATACTTTTTCTTTACCTTTATCTGCAATAGAAGGAAATGCAACTAATAAGCGAATTGCTTAGTAAGTAAATCCTAACTCACAAATCCATGTTATCGATAATAAACATGCTCATTTCAAAGAATGTTTGCTTCAAAATACATGCACTTGGAAATATTTGCACATGGAAACTTTCATACACTTATCAATCTCAATCATGCTTGAAAACATTTACTAGCATCAAAACACTTGCAAACTTAACATGCTCATGATTTCTTTTGAAACTTACTAATGATATATTTCCATACTTTAAAACACAAACTTCTTTGCTCTTTCTCTTTAACATGCTTATAACATAACCATGTCAACATACATAACCAAAAACATGCACTTAAGGAAATTGAAACACTTACATATATTCATATACTTCAAAATAATAATCAACTTTCTCAGGCCTTGACACTGTACCATGGTATCAATGTACCAATGCGCGCATCCCTAATAGGTTTCGGGGTAGCTAGCCACCGCACCCTATTAGAGCTTCTTTCTAACTTTCTGTGGGCCTCTCTTTTGCCCGGTACATGTCACTTTACAAAAGCAAAATACTTTCTTACTCATAAAGCTTATACTTATCAAGCTATCTTTCTTTTTGCATAACTTTTTGCACTACAAAACTTTACCTTTCTTACTTGGAACTTTCATCGAGCACCTTGCGTGCCCTTAACCCAAAACTCATTTTTGGGACTTTTCAAGAACTTGGTCTTATCATGCTTAGGTCACACATACAAAACCTACTCAAATTCAAGTTCTATGATAAAAACATGTATTCTTTAGAAACTTAAATCACACAATAAAACAATATTCTCAAAGCATGCACTTAGATCACAAAATCATGGTTCTACAACAAGAAACTACATATGAAACTACTTCTATTGCAGGTGAGTGATTTACTTATCCTTATCTTGATGAAAACTCACTAAATAGAGGTAAAAACCCTAGCGTAGGACTCCTTTCCTCTTCCTTGCGAGAACTTCCACTCATTGGCCCTAGGGGAGGAACCCTAGGTTCTTTACTCAAGAGGAAGAAGAAGAAGAAGGAAGAAAACTATGGCTTTCTCCCTGTTTTCGCAGCCTCCCTCGTCCTCTATTTTTCGCGCAGCCACAAAACCTAATCAGGGACTTAACGTGACTTAAGCGGAAGTTTAAATACCTCTTCATGAAACGGGCTAAATCAACTATAACATTATTTCGCTTCATCCTTTTTTGTGTTTGATACCCTTGCCTAGCTGGTTATTCGCACTTGCTTATGCTCTTCTTTGCCTTGTGGTCGCGGGATCAAACCCCACCCGACCCTTTATTTTTTTCTTTTTATTTTTAATCCGAAAAAATGCTATAAAATTCCAAAAAATCCCTAATAATACCAGAAAATTATTGGGTCTTACAGTACTGGCCCTAAGGGGTTGGGAACCAAGTAAATAAATCTCGCTGTGTCCCTGTCTTGCTTTTATTTTTATTTACTTTTCCGCTGTGCTACTAACGCTCTAAGTCTAGAACGATCCAAGTTTTCTACGAAGTTTCCGCGAGAGATTTTCACGGTCGATATTCACCCCCCCTCTATCAACGGCACCGGTCCTACAAGTGGTATCAGAGCTAGGCTGCTCTTCACCGGACTAAACGCCGACGGAGCAACGAAGCCAGGAGTTGAGGGGGAGCCCAGGGTGAATTAGGTACATTTTTTTAAAAATTGTCCATTTTTAAGTTTTATATTATTTGTTTCATGTGCAGGGAGAGAGGACACTATAAAAATCAGTGCCCTACTCGTAAAAATTGTTCCTCACCTGCGGTAAAGGAGACACCAACGCCAGGAGTCCGGAGAGATAAAAGCCACATCAAATGCTTCAAATGCGAGAAGTACGGACACTACAAAAACAAGTTTCCGACAAAGGTACGTAAGATTTATGTTCCAAAAAGTTTACAAATTCCTGCAATGTCTTTTAATAATTTAGATAATATCCCTAATAAGTTAGAATTACTGCATAGTCAAGTAGATATTTTGAATGACAAGTTACAAAATGTGAATATGGCTAAAATATTAGAAATAAATTGTTTAATCATTATTACCAATTCAATAATTGCTAAAATTAATGCTGAACTTAAATCTGAAATAAACTCTGATAACTCTATGGATAATGATACAATTAATTCTGAATCTAAATATGAAATTAACACGAATTCAAATTTGAAAATCTTAAGGATAAAACTGAATTAAAAAATCTTGAGGATAATTCTAAATTTGAAAATTCTTTAGATAATTATGAATTCAAATTTGAAAATCCGTTGTATAACTCTAAATTCGAATTTGAAATTTCTAAAGATAACTCTGAAGTTAGTGAAGTTAATTCTGAAGATAATCCTGAAATTATTTTTGAGGATAAAAATGATTTTATTAAAAATCTTGAGGATAATGAAGATGAAATTCTCCTAGATAATAACCTAATTATAGATAATCTTGAAAATTATTACAAAACTATAACTAGTGGCCCAAATTACTCCTCCTACTTTGAGGATACTAAAAGATGTAATGTTGAGGATGAGGAGGATATGGAACTATCTAAGATAAAGGTCATAGTTAATAAAATTCACAAAGGTTCAAATAAATCCAAATTATTAGAAAAACTTGAAAAGGTAGATAAAGATGAAGAAGAAATTTTCGAAATAATGAAAATGATGAACTTAAACCCACAACTATTAATTAATCATTTCAACCTTAATTATTCAAATTCAAATTAATTAAATCTTAATTATTCAAACACAAATTAATTAAATCTTAATTATTCAAATTTAAATTAATTAAATCTTAATTATTCAAACTCAAATTAATTAAATCTTAATTATTCAACTCAAATTAATTAAATCTTAATTATTCGAATTCAAATTAATTAAATCTTAATTATTCAAATTTAAATTAATTAAATCTTAATTATTCAAACTCAAATTAATTAAATCTTAATTATTCAACTCAAATTAATTAAATCTTAATTATTCGAATTCAAATTAATTAAATCTTAATTATTCAAATTAAAATTAATTAAATCTTAATTATCCAAATTCAAATTAATTAAATCTTAATTATTCAAATTCAAATTAATTAAATCTTAATTATTCAAATTCAAATTAATTAAATCTTAATTATTCAAATTCAAATTAATTCAATTAAATCTTAATTAAGTCAATCAAATTCAATTAAATCCTAATTAAGTCAATTAAATTCAAATTAAATCTTAATTAATTCGAAATTAAATTAATTCAAATTAATCCTAATTAATTCGAACTTAAATTAATTCAAATTAAATTAATTCAAACTTAAATTAATTCAAATTAATCCTAATTAATTTGAACTTAAATTAATTCAAATTAAATTAACTCAAGATTAAATTAATTCAATCTAAATTAATTCAAGCTTAAATTAATTCAATTAAATCTCAATTAATTAATTAATTTCTAATTAAGTTAACTTCAATTAATTCTTAATCTAACCAAATATTAAATAAACCTGAACTAAACTAAAATCTTACCCAAACCGTAACAATCAATTTAATAAAATTAAATATGTCAAAGTGGGTTAACATATTCGCGAGTTCACACGACATGTATCAAATCGGGAATTTGATACATCTCTAGAAACGTAATTAAAATGCTTTGGACTTGTTTGACTCATGCATAATTGTCATGCCATGCATTTGCTAATTCTTTTAAATATATGTCATGTCATTCATATTTAAATTTTATACATAACTTAGAACGGCTATAGGAAAAAGAATAATTGAAACTTGACCAACCTAGTATTGGGTGGAGGTGAGATGATAGTACGTTAGGGAAGCTATCTTGGCGGAACTAGCCGAAGCTACTGATCCAAGACCCAAACTTGTTAGACCAAAATCTTTCAAGGAGTAACTTGAAAATGGATTTTCAATAAAAGGTTTTGTCAAGGAAAGGGTTGATGATCCAATAAGGCTACGGCCAAAGAAGGCCTAGTGCCTCGCCAAGACCTGGAAACTGATTATTGAAAACCAAATTCACTTTACTATTGTCAAATTTGAATCTAACACAAGCTTCAATTAAATCTTAGATTTAATAATAAATTAAGAAAAATGATTCAAGCATCTCACAATGCACCCATAAGGCAACCATGCTTGCTGTATTGAGACATCTAGAATGGGTGAGATGTTAAGGACTAATAAATTGATAAGCATGTTTCAAAATTGTTTTTCAAAATTGCTAGAATATTTTTCTAAAAAAATATTTTCAAAATAGTGCTTCAACATAATAATGTTTGTATGGAATTCATGTTTGTCTGATTGATTATATATGATATGTTTTCAGAAATTATATCCTTTTAAAAAATTGTTTGACTCACACAATTAGACACAAGCCTCTTAGGACAACACTAAAGTTCCTTAAGGCACTTAGATAGAGTCAAACGATGTTGGGTACAGGGGGAGTGTTTTCACTCTTTTAAATTTTTTTAAAAAGACTTTCGAAAACTGCACCTTAATTTCTATCACATAGGTTTTCAAAAAGGTTTATACGTTAAAAATTATCTTCTTTCCAAATTGTGGTTTCAAAATATATCTTCTTGAAAATTGGTGTTCATTTGATTTTGATAAACCCTAAAGACACAGAGGAAGGCCCACTTCATGATCTAAAAGGACTCCTAGGATGTGTCAGATTTAGGGGAAGTCTGAGTCAAACTTCTGACAAGTTTTAAATTATTTATGTTAAAAATTATTAAATTATTCTTTTGGTCTGAATCAAACCTTAAGACTTAGAGGAAGAATACTTATGGTCAACAAGCTTCCCAGGATTGAGTCAAGTTTAGGGGGGGTCAAATTAAAAGAATTATTTAATAACATGTTTTCATATCTTCAAAATCTTGCTAAAAATCTAAGTCTTTCAAAATACTATTATTTTATTTTTCAGAATTTGTGTGACTTATGAAGTTATTTTTGAAATAATATTTACTTGGGTTGGAGAATTTCCAGGACACTTAGGAAATGTCCTTGTAGTCAACAAGGTTTCCTAGGATGGTGTCAGACTGGAAGATAAACCTAGTCAAGTAAAATATTATGTTTTCAAAAGTACTTATATTTTTTCAAAGCCTAATCCTTTTCAAAAAGTACTTAGTTTCTCAAAAATTTAATATATTTTTCATAAGTACTTGTATTTTTTCAAAATATCATTTTTCAAAGCTCATAACATTCTTTCAAAAGTACTGGCTTTTCTAAAAAAAAATTACTTGTAGTTTTCAAAAACTCAATATATCTCAAAAGCACTTGTATTCTTGAAATCTCTTTTCTAAATTCCTTAAAGAAAATTTTCTCAGATCAAACATTTTTCTTACAATACAAAATAATTTTTAGAATTGTACAATACTTTTTCAAAATGAATCTGTTCTTGAAATTTAAGTACTTAGTATTACTATGCTTTCAAAATTTTATACTAAGTATTTTCAAAATGTTGTCATTGTTGGTGCAAGAATTCTTGATTTTCTTTTGATGTATGACAAAGGGAGAGAGATGTGCCTTAAGTTAGAAATAAATGTTTTTTATAAATGAAAGTTAGAATTTTTTGTTTATTTTTTCTAGAGGATCAAAAATGGATTTTTAAAAACTTAGATCATTTTTATTTTGATCCCAAGGATAGTAAGTTAGCCCTTTAAACCAATATAACTTAAGTTATTGTCAAACATCAAAAAGGAGGAGATTATTGGTGCAAGTTACATCAATGATGTTCTCCTCTAAGTGTTTTAATGTTTGACAATTTACTTAAATCAGTGATACAGTGAACAGACAAAGGGGAGTTGGGAGAGAAGTAACCAAAGTGAAGAAAAGTCCTAGTTAACCTAGGCACTAAGTCCTGATCTAGGATTGGGCACTAAGTCCTGGTCGGGGACTGGGCAAGAAGACCTGGCCGAGGGTTGGGCACCGAAGACATGGTTCGGGGAATTGGGCACGAAGACCTGGTCAAGGGTTGGGCACCTAAGTCCTGGACCTAGGGTTTGGGCACGGAGTCTTGGTCCGAGGGATTGAGCAACTTAGCTGAGCGATGACTAAGGATAGAAGTAGAGACAGGTCGGGGTTCGGGCGTCTCGAGATCCGGAGTAATTGGAGGCTAAGCAAAAGTCCACCCGAAGGACTAGGTGGCAACCGGCTCCTGAAAGGAGTAGGTGGAAGGCGCGTTCTCGGGGGTGAGAACTTGCGTCGGTTCGACCTTGGGTTTTGTGGAAATCCAAAGTCCGAACCAAGTCCATAAGGCTAATATTGTATATATATATGCTTTGTGTTTGTGTATCTTGCAGGTACTAAGAACCGGAGACAAAGCAGGCGAAAGGTTGGAAAATAGCCAACCCAAGCGCCCCCATTGATGGGGGCGGCCAGATCAAAGCTTAAAAGCCAGTCTTGGGTTAAAAACCTTAAAGCCAGGCGCCCGGGATGATGGGGGCGTCCCAGTCAAAAAGGAAAACCAGTGTAAAGTGAAGAAGGCAGAATAAGCTTCAAGCAGGGCGCCCGGAAGGTCCGGGGCACCCAAGTTGAAAGCTGTATTTGCTGTTTCAAGTTTGAAATACAGATAAGCCTTCACGCAGGCACCCAAGAGGTCCAGGGTGCCCTGGTCAGAAGTTTTATCTGCTGCGGCGAGGTCGGCGCGGGGATAAGGTTTGACCGAGTTTGTAGGGGCACCCCCAACGCCTAGGGCGCCCGTATGAAGCCTATATAAGGGGCTTCGATGTAACGCCCCAAAATTTCCCATATGAAATATTATGAAATATATGAATCCATGAATATGAAATATTGTGAAATTCATGATATATTATCATGGAATATTATGAAATATATGTATTCATGAATATGAAATATTATGAAATTCATGATATATTATCATGAAATATTATGAAATATATGAATTCATAAATATAAAATATTATGGAATTCATGAAATAGTATCATGAAATATTATGAGTTCATGGAATATAATTAATATTATGAAAATATTATGAATTCATGGAATATAATTAATATTATGAAATTATTATGAATTCATGGAATATAATTAATATTATGAAATTTCATTATGGGCTTGGCTTAATGGGCTTGGATTAGTGCAAAATGTGATAAAAAGAAAAATATAGAAGGAGGAAGCAGGGATTGAACCTTGAACCTCCTAGTTGCACTAGCAATGTCTTAACCATTGTACCAAGCCATGTTTCTTGTAGAGGGAATAAGAAACATGCTTGTTAAAAGCTAGGGAGGTGAAGAGACATGTCTTTTCATGAGAAAAGTATAAATAAGGGAAGTTGGAATAACTTCCTCTTCTTCTTCTTCTTCCTCTCCCTCATCACCGAATTCACCCTTCTTCTCCCTTTCATTTTTCGAAAAGGTGCACCTAGGGTTCTAACCCTAGGAAATTGGAAGGATAAAGGAACTCTTTAAGGTTCTTGCTCTCTACTAGGGCCAAGAGGATTAGAGAAGACTAACAAAGGAAAACACTCACCTTTCTAGTCTTCAAGGGTACCCTAAGAAGTAAGAGGAGGAGAAATTCAAGCGGAAGGATGTAAGTATCCCCTCGCCTGCAGTGTAATAGTTGTGGTGTGATTATTCTTTTGGATTGTTTCAAAAATGGGGACTCTTTCCCCTAGGCATGTTTCGGCCACCCCCCTTAGGGGAAGGCTTGAGTTCTTCCTTGATACATGAGAAGACCCTTGAGACTTAGAGTAGATATGTATATTGATTTCTTCATGATGGTATGAACAAAAGGAAGGAAAAAAAACTAGGGTTACACCCTTGTAAGTTTCGGCCACCCCCTTAGGG
This sequence comes from Boesenbergia rotunda, assembly GCA_024364735.1. Lineage (NCBI taxonomy): Eukaryota > Viridiplantae > Streptophyta > Magnoliopsida > Zingiberales > Zingiberaceae > Boesenbergia > Boesenbergia rotunda. The sequence goes on along the minus strand of JAGFNQ010004197.1, from coordinate 55,128 downwards.
GAAGGCCTTTGTTCTTTTTATTTCATGAGTAGGCCCTTGGAACTTAGGGTATATGTATATGTGGTTTATTCAAATGGTTGTGAACAAAACCTAGGGATTATACCCTTGTGTAGGTTTCGGCCAACACCCAAGAGGAGACCTTGGTTACCCTTTGATGCATGTGAAGACCCTTTGGAACTTAGGGTATACCTATATGTTGTGTCCCTTCATTTTGTGATAACAAAAACTGGGGTTTAGGGCTTGGATGAGTTTCGGCCAAGGCATAGAAAAAGGGGTTAGTGAGGGTTGAATTATCCTATAATATGTCCATGTTTAATGTATTGTAAGATAATGTATACAAGGTGTTTGTATGAATGTATGAGAGAATATTTAGTTCAAACCTTAATTTTCCCTATACTTAAGTTTCGGCCAACCCTAGAAGGACTAAGGTTTAGGGTTGTATAATTATCTCATGATGTGCTTTATGTTTAATAAGTTGCATGAATAATATGTGAAGGCTAAACTACCCTACGGGACATGATTATGTTTAGCAAAGTAATACGTATGAGCATGTATGGAATATGATATATGTATGAACATGTATGGAATATTATGTACGTATGAACATGTATGAAATATGATGCATGTATGAACAAGTATGAAATATGATGTATGTACGAACATGTGTGAACTATGATGTATGTATGGACATGCATGAAATATGATGTATGTATGAGCATGCCTTGCAGCCCATGGGGCACACTTATAAAATTGCATGTGATATGTTAAAATGCTTGAAGGGATACTCAAATAAGTATGGGATCAAGAGCACCCCTTATGTTGTGTGGTGTGTCCCTACGGGATCATGAGCACCCTTGAAGAGTGGTGTGTCCCATAAGAGTGAATATGGAGTATTCCTTAGCATATATGTAAAAGCATGATAAGTATTTTACTTTTGAAGTTGTGTACCCGACTCGGAAGGGGGTCGTTAAACAAATCCGGGGTGCATGTTAACGTGGCTCCGGTAGGACGGAAGGGTCTTGCTCTAATGAATTGGTGGCTCGCTACCCCAATTCATTAGGGAACGCGCAATAGTTCCGCGCGATAGTTGGTACACAACAGGGCCCAATATGATATGGATGTATTTTTAAGTAATACCATTATGGAATTGTTTTGAAAACATTCATTGAAAGCATTTGTTATATGTGAAGAGTATGCTTATGGTACTTGATACTGCATGCTTAGAAACTTAGATGTTTAATATGCTTTGATGAACTTATACTTACGATTGATTATCTGTACATGTTATATTCTTTCGCACGGATTTTTGCGAGTAGGACAGGATCCTTACTAAGCATTTTGCTTACTAGTTTATGTGTTGTCTTATGCTGCAGATAACACTTAAATGGAAGGAAGAGGCAGGAGGCTGAAGATGTGTGGGGTGGTGGCTCGGGAAGAAAGATTTCTATATCTACATAGTTATGCTTATGTTATACTCCTTGACAATAAGTATTAGTGATTAGGATTGACATGGCATGATAGTGTTTACCTTGGAGGTCTCTTATACTTGATTATGTTATGGGTTACATTACTAGTGATGTTATCATGTTATAGAATGACACTTGATAATTTTTGCAAGCATGCTTAGTACCTAGTTCCCTTAAGTCCTTGCATTGTTGTTTTAATGTCATGCTAGAAGATAGAAATAGAAAAAAAAATATATTACTATATGATTGAATGTACGTAACCCCGCCCCGAGAGTAGATATAAGGGCGGGCGTTACATTCGACCCCTTTGCTTCAAACACAACTGCTGAAAGCGATTCTGAGCATTCTAACTGATGACAACACGCTAAAGACGAGGCTCTATGACCGGGAGGCTCCAGGAGGAAGTGCGCGGCACTTCGGAAGTCCAGATCGGTCGAGTTTCAAACTCTAGTTGTTTGGTTTGCATTTAGTATTCTGTACTTACTTTGTTATACATTTTTTATTGTACTTCTACACTGTAAGCCGGGGTTTCTCTGCCTCCGAAAATTCCGGAAGGAGACCAATAGTGGACTCACGCCGAGTACATAGGCCTTGGACGTACTGACCCTGGGGGGTTGGGAACCAAGTAAATAAATCCCGCTGTGTCCCTGTCTTGCTTTTATTTTTATTTACTTTTCCGTTGTGCTACTAACGCTCTAAGTCTAGAATGATCCAAGTTTTCTATGAAGTTTCCGTGAGAGATTTTCACGATCGATATTCACCCCCCCTCTATCGACGTCACCGGTCCTACAAAATGATCACTCATTTCCAACTAGATCAGCTAGTCTACTGTCAGCACGACATAGACATTGACTTATGTACTGAGTTATATGCAAATTTGACATGTATTGACTCAGATAGCAATTTGTATGAGTCTAGAGTTGCTGGTGTTACTATCCCATTTTCTGTCATGAGTTTAGCTGAGTTTCTGCAGTGTAGGGTGTCCGACAATGCATCTGTCTACTTTCCCACTGTGGTTGAGCCATTAGAGTTTCCGGGAGTCACAATTGGTCAGATTCACATGCATTATTTTAGAAGACATAGGAATGACTCAGAGCGTCTTTTTGATGCTAAACCCATGAGACCATTCAGTCATGTCTTGTATAAGATCGTCATAGAGTGTATTTTGCCCATTGTCAGCAAGGGGAGGTCATGGATCAGACTTCCACATTTAGTGATGATGTATGCTTTGGAGAGGAGATTGGATATCGATGTCGCCCTACAGGTCTTTAATGCCATCTGTCATTCTTCCCACAGTGTCAATGGGAAGATATATATGCCCTTTTACCACATCCTGACAGAGTTTCTCCACTTACGTTTTGGCATCCGAGTGTGTAGTGGTCAGGTCAGGCACCTGTCAAAGGACTATGATTAGATTGGCACGCGTCAATTGTCCTTGGCAGGTATTGAGTGTAGATAGGAGGCATTTGTTTGGAGGGACCGCCCGGAGGCCGCTGACGCAGATGAGGAGCCCGCTAGGATTGTTACACGCGCAGAGTTTAACCAGCTCCAGGCGGATGTTCATGGGCTTTGGGAGGATGTTCATGGCATCCGCGAGATATTCACGGATGCCAGCAGTCTGAGCAGAGGATCGAGGCGGCAGTTCAGCAGATGACTAGCCGCTAGGATGATATGTACGAGATGATGCAGCAGTGGCATCTCGCTTATCAGGCTCCTCCTCCTCCTCCTCCTCCCTCAGGCGGTGACGATCACATGTTTTTCTAACCAGTGGATGCGGCTTTTGAGAGTGATTCTAGTGTTGAGAGTGCTTTGTTTTGATGTTCTATTATACCTCTCAAACACATTATATTCTGATGTTTGTATTTATTTGGATGATTTCCAGCCTCTTTGACCCTAGATACTATTTTAGGCCATATGTCATGGCTATATCTGTGATTATTGCATGAAACTTCTATGTATTAGTCCATTTTGTAAATGTATGGCATGTGACTTGTTTCATTAGTTTTCTATTGGGTTATTGTAATTTTATCATGCTAAATGATGTTTTGAAAATTGCTTTTGTTTTATGATCGTTATCTATGTGTTCATGATATGTTTGATATTTTATATTGATATATCATCTAATATGGGTTGATTGAAAATCAAATAGTGGTGTTATATATAAAAGGGTTGATCATTTAGACTCAAGAGAAAAAGAGGGGAGCTCTTGTCACCATGGAAATGTCTATATGAAGAAGGGAAGTTTGGGAATCATTTTAAATGTCAAATGAAAGTGATAAAAAGTGGCAAACATAGGATACCATGATTAGAGGTCAATATTGATACAAAGTTGACATGAATTGAGAAGTTTAGAGTTTGTATCAAAAGTCAAGCACGATTAATCTTTTTCATGAACAAAATTTTTCTAGTGTAGGGAATACCTTAACAATCGTGCTTGCAAAGTTTCACATTTTTTCGGATTTTCTGAGATTTTTTATTTGTTTCTGAATTTCGGCTGAATTTCTGAAAAAATGCATATCAGTCGACTGCCTAGGGGCAGTCGACTGGTAGTGTGGACAGATTGTGAGTGTGTGATTTCTGAGGGGTTTTTCAGAAATGTGGCTTGTCCTATTTGGCACCAGGGTAGGGTTGCTTGGGGCAATCTTTTTGATGGTATTAAAGGGGGAGAATGTGTGTGTTAACTTAGATTTGGGTTGAAACTTAACTTAGGTTTGGTTATAAGACTTTAGAGTTAAGTTGGGAGAACTTAACCTGGGATTAGCAATAAGAATTGAAATTTGGTTGAAAGCATAGGTTAAGGGGGAGGTTGCCTCTTATGGATTATGCTTGAATTTCAGTTGCTTTTGCTATTGTTATTGCTATATGTTTACCTAACATAACATATTCCCACACATCAAAAAGGGGGAGATTGTTGGGGCAATCAGCCCCGAGATAATCTGGAGGATCATGATATTTTGATGTGTGGGTAATATGGTTACGTTAGGATTTGTGTTGTTCTCATATGTTTACATGAGTGTGCAGGTGTACAGGTACACATGGACATGGTTGATGTCTTCAGGTGAAGGATGGCATGGAGGTATGCTGGAGGCTTATGTGTGCATTCGAGGGACCACTGGATAGCAGAGATGATGAGACGAGGGATGCGGAATTTGAGGCGTACGTGAAGGTTGTTGGGTACGAGATGACTAGAGAGGGGGGGTGAATATAGCCAATCGCTTTCTCTTTGAGAAGTTATCAAATTTCTGCACTTGAAGTTATTAATAGCACAGCGGAAGAATGGGAAAACAAAACTTGCAGAAACTAAAACCAAAACCTAACTAGCAAGATTAGCAAGATCTCTAACAAGGAGATTTTACAAGGTTCGGGGATAACTTGCCCCTACTCCTTGGCGTGCCCTTAAGGTGGGCGATCCCTTGATCGTCGGCAGATCAAGCCCCGGTTAACACCGGATATGAAGCAACCTCCTTCTCGGTGGAGAAACCTCCCTACAGTGTGTTTCAAACAATGATATAGAACGAGCACAAAGAAACAACAAGAAGGATCTTACTCAACCACTTAGCAAGGACAAAAACACAGCAAGCTTCCCTGAGCTCCACCCAGTGGCGATCTAACGCAGAACCCTTCTCCGTGTCTTCCCACTGTCGGACTCCAAGCCTCTTGTTTTCTCCTTCAAGCGCTCAAGTAAACGATGGTTGCTTCTCAATAGCTTGCTCAGAAGTGATGAAGATTGCAAGAACACAGCAAGCAAGTTGTGGAGAACTCAAGGCACGGCAAGAACAATAGTTTTTCAGACTTGCTTCCACGAAGCCATCCACCGCCCTTTTGATCCTCCACATAGCGTCAGGTGACAACATCTCTGTAGCTCCCAGCTACTCATCTGCCAACGCCAGCCTCTACTGAGCTATTTCTGGACTCACTGAGCTCCCCTAAGTCAAGCTCCAGTCTGCAGCTCGCCGTTGCAACCTGAGATGGGAAAATGGACAAACCTGCTCCAAGGAAAGCCTCCATTGACCTCTCCTTAAGTGTTTGAATCCTCCCCTATCACCTGTCGCTTGATCAGAGTATTAGAGCAGCAAATCAAACAGCATATCAAATATCAGAGGAAAGTGGCAGCGAATCGGTTATGTTCAGACGCGATCAGAGCGTCTGACAATGCAATTTGAATTAAAGTGATCGGTCACCGGACCGATCAGAGAGCCTCCTGATCGGTCACCGGACCGATCAGAGAGCCTCCTGATCGGTCACCAGACCGATTAGGCTGGTTCCAGACCGATCAGGCTCCGTCCTGATCGATCCCCAACGCTCAATCAGAAATCGCGATTTCTTTGAGATTCTCCTGGACCGATCACCAGACCGATCCCAGGTCGTGGATCGTTCACCTGACCGATCCACCCTTATGTTGGGCGATTTCTGAGCTTTGCAGGTTAACCCTTTTGATCGGTCAACTGACCGATCAGGGTGTCACCTGATCGGTCAACAGTCCGATCAGGTCATCACCAGACCGATCAGGAACCGTCCTGATCGATCTTAGTGAGGAGCTCGCGAAGCTGGATCGTTCACCAGAACGATCTGCACAGTGATCCTGATCGGTCACCAGACCGATCAGGAGCAGTTCAGCAAGTGAACTCAACCTCATTGCTCGCTCCCTGATCGGTCACCAGACCGATCAGGAGACAGTCAATGGGTGAAACGCATACTCCCTGATCGGTCACCAGATCGATCAGGAGCAGCACAGTAGGTTCCCAACCTCACTGTGTGCTCCCTGATCGGTCACCCAACCGATCAGTCATCGCTGGATCGGTCACCAGACCGATCCACGAACGAGCAGCGTGCCAAAATCCCTGATCGATCACCAGACCGATCCAGGGACTCAAACTCAGCCCTCCAAGCTAAGTTTCCATCCACCTTAGCCCTCCAAGCTAAGGATTTTCCATCTAACCCTCCAAGTTGAGAATTTGCACCTAACCCTCCAAGTTAGGACTTTTCACCTAGCCCTCCAAGTTAGGACTTTTCACCCAACCCTTCCGAGTTAGAACTTCATCCAACCTAGCCCTCCAAGCTAGGCACCTGACCCTCCAAGCCAGGACTTTTTCACCTAATTCTCCAGGATGGGAATTTGCACCTAACCCTCCAAGTTAGGACTTTTCACCTAGCCCTCCAAGCTAGGACTTTTCACCCAACCCTTCCGAATTAGGACTTTTCCAACACCTAGCCCTCCAAGCTAGGATTTTTCACACCTAACCCTCCAGGTTAGGATTTTCCAACACCTAGCCCTCCAAGCTAGGATTTTTCACACCTAACCCTCCAGGTTAGGATTTCCCAACACCTAGCCCTCCAAGCTAGGATTTTTCACACCTAACCCTCCAGGTTAGGATTTTCCATATCATGCCTAATCCTCGATCAGGACTTAATCATAATCATCATCATTAACAACCTAAACTAAAATCGTTGTCAACACCAAAACAACAATTAGGGCCAGACTGCATCAACAAAGGGTGGCATGGAGGCAAGCTGGAGGCTTACATGCGCATCCGAGGGACAAGGGCCAAAGATAAAGAGGGCATGAAGGCAACAGTCAAGACTGCTGGTGAAGAGTCAACTGAGTTGTGAGGGTCTGAGTATGTGTGTTTATACTCAGGGGTTAAGCCGAGAGGGTTTGAGTGCGGAGAGACTTGTACTCGGGAATAAAACCCTAGGCTTAGGTGTGTCCCAGTCAACTGGCCCAGGGGCAGTTGACTGGTATAGGCTGAAACAGGCTGGCAGATTCGAACGTTATACTGTAATGGTCGAAACTGAGTGGGACTAGGTGACTGTCATTTGGGCAGTCAACTGGTAGCGGTTGTTTCATATTCGAGCCCTATTTAAAGGGGCTCGTTTCCTACTATCTTCATTGACGAAACTCGCTTTGGTAAAGTGAGTTAGTAGTCTATTGTGATCAGAGAGCGTCCGAAGTGTTGTGGCGAGGCTTCTCCACCCACAAGGAGCAACAGATCTAGCCGAAGGTTATCCGGGGGTTGATCCACCGAAGGATTCTTATATTAGTCACCCGACCGGGCTGGATACCAAGTAAATCAGGTTGTTAGCATTGTTTATCTTTTATTTACTATGCATATTATTATTTCCGCTGCGCTAACAACTCTGTAGAGATCAAAACGTCGAAAAAGTGCTATTCACCCCCCTCTAGCACGCCTGTAACAATCTATCAAAGGGATGCTAGGAGTCTAAGACCTGACGAAGGGCTGCTAGGCACCTGGAGAAGGACTGCTGGGAATCTAAGACCTGGCGAAGGGTTGCTAGGCTCCTGGCGAAGGACTGCTTGGTACCGAAGACCTGGCGAAGGACTGCTAGCCACCTGGCGAAGGACTGCTGGGCAAAAGTCCAACCGGAGGAGCCGGTTGGCAAAAGGTAAACTCTCCTGAGAGGAGTAGGTGAGGACGCGTTCCCCGTCGAGGGAACAGTAGGCGTCGGTTCAACCTAGGGTTCCATTTGGGAGACCCGAAGTCAGAACCAAGACAGCTACGGTTGTAAAAACTAACTAACATTCTTGCCTTGTTTGTTGTGGAACTAACCTTGGATGCAGGGACCAAAGGAATGTGTTTCTGCAGCTCAGAACGCCCCAAAGGAGAAGGGCAGCAGCTGGGCTAGGCGCCCGGAAGGTCCCGGGATCCCAAGGTCAAAGCCAAACGAGTAGTTAAGCAAGAATAGCTTCGAAAGCTTACTGGGACAGGCGCCCTGATGGTCCCGGGCACCCTGATGGTCTCTGGCGCCCCCGATGTCCCAGGCGCCCTGGGTCCAAGCCAATTTGTGATCGAAGCAAAATCAGCCACGAAGCCAGCAGACCAAGTCAACCGGGGCTCCCCCAGTGTCCCGGGCGCCCCCGTCTGCTACGAGACCGATTCTGAAGGGATAAGCGCTGACCGAGCTGCGGATGAGCTTTCTCAGATCCGAAGGCACATACCAGGCGCCCCCGACGTCCTAGGCGCCCCCAGGAGCAGTATAAAAGGGGCTCGACCCCTAAGGCTTCGAAACAACTTTTTCCAACGCCTCTAAGCTCTTCGTTCAAGCGCTCTACTCCGGCAAACTCCGTTCTCGACATTCTAGCGCCGACGATGACCCTCTGCTCTGAAGTACAATCTACACCGGGCGTCGGTAACGAAGAGTACATTTGTTTATTTACTGCAATAATATTGTAACAATTTCTGTAAACTTTTGCGCTACTATAGAATTGCCCGCAGTAAACGGTCAAGGACCGTGGGCCTTGGAGTAGGAGCCGAACGCGACTCCGAACCAAGTAAAACTACTTGAGTTCTGTGTGTGTGTTTTGTTTAAATTCCGCTGCGTACTTTCTCTTTTCAATCCGAAACGTTTTTACGATATTCACCCCCCTATCGTGTCTTCTCGATCCAACAAGTGGTATCAGAGCGGGGAAGCTCAAATTTGGTGCAACCACCAATTTGGGAGTTTTTCGGATTTTTCTTCGAAATTTTTAATTTTTTTATCGAATTTGTATCGTTAATCGAGGTTGGTGCAACACCACTCGATAAATTTTTTATATATATCTTCTTCCCGCACTACTAATCCAAGACCAAGTCTTGGGACAGATTTTTTTTGTTAATTTTATTTCAGAACATCTAAATGGCCATGCAAGAAGGATTAAGTACAGCCAGACCACCACTCTTCAGTTGGGGGGACTTCTCCTACTGGAAGAGTCGGATGGAAGTCCACCTGAAAACTCAGGTGGGCATGTGGATAATTATCCAATTTGGACTGGAAATCCCGAAGAACGCTGAAGGAGTGCCACAATCTTACACCGAATGGGATGCCTCGCTGAAAAGGAAGATCGAGGCCTATGCTAAAGCCACTCAAACACTCCAATGCGGTCTAACCAAAGAAGAGCTGAATCGGGTGGGACCATTCAACAGTGCAAAGGAACTCTGGGGTAAGTTAATTGAGTTGCACGAAGGAACCTCTGACACCCGAATCAGCAAGAGGGACCTACTGCTAAACAAGTTGTACACAATTAAGATGAACGATAGCGAATTTACAGCCCAGCTCCACGCCAGAATCCAGGAGCTGATGAACGGTCTACATTTAATCGGTCACAAGGTAGAAAATCGTGACCTGATCAGGTACACCCTTAACGCTTTCCCAAGAAACACTTTGTGGGCATCTATGGTAGATGCGTACAAAGTTTCAAGGGATCTGTCTAGAATTAAATTAGATGAGTTGTTTTTTGAACTTGAATTACATGAGCAGACTAACTGCACCCTGGTCGAGAAAGGCATTGCTTTTGTTGCAGGTAAAACTAGAAAGATGACCAAGAAGAAGCCCCAACCTGCACCCGAGTTTGACTCAGATTTAGACTCAGAAGACAGCGAAGGAAATTGACCCAAGCTGGTTCGGCTAGCCCGGGACTACTACAAGCAACTGAAAAACCAGACCAACAGAAGGAAAGCCAGCCGAAGAAAGGAAGAGCCAGCTGAACCTTCAAATGAAAAGACCAAACCAAATGTGACCTGTTACGAATGCAAAAAAGAAGGGTCACTACAAGACGGAATGCCCCAATCTGAAGGAGACGAAGAAGACAAGAAGGAAGAAGGCCCTTCAAGCAACGTGGGACGAGTCCTCCTCTGAAGAAGAAGAAGAGGCCCCACAGTAGAACCTGCTCGCCCTGACTGCTTCGGAAGAAATCGAGACCGAATCAAAATTGGAGCCGGATGATGGAAAGCTCACATTCTCAGAAGACGACAAAATCACTGTAAGTGGATTTTGTAGAAATCAATTGTCAGAATTAATTTCATATCTATCTCGAGACTTGGCGAAAGCCAAAATCCAAGTCGAGTCCCTCCGATAGGAAGTAAAACTCCTGAAAGAGGGAGCTGACTCTAGATCCTTAACTGAGAAGGTTCAAGAAGGAACCTTTACTCAAGTTGAACAACTTGAAAAAGAGAACTCCTCCTTGAAAACTCAAGTCAAGGACCTTAGAGCAGCATTGGAATGATTCACTTTTGGTTCCAAGGGTCTTGATATGATCCTTGGAAAACAGAAGTCTGTTCTAAATTGATCCGGGTTAGGTTATTGAACCAAGGGAGACAAAGATCATATTATGCTGTACTGAATCAGTCTAGACCCAAAGTTCAGGCATGGGTACCCAAACTATGCCTGAACAACCAAGCTGGACCAAATCAGTATTGGATCCCCAAGGACAAGATTCACATCTTGCCAAACTATTATCGTGACTTTAGTCCAGGGGGAGCCAACTTAAAAACTATTTTTATAGTTAAATAAATTTCTTTTCTTGTTTTAAATTGCCTGATTGCTTGCCTATTTTTTTTTTTTGTAATTTACCATGCTTAGACTTAGGACTGGTTAGATTAAGGACTAAACCAATTAACTGATATTTGAACAACATAGTATTGGGTTGAGGTGAGATGATAGTACGTTAGGGAAGCCATTTTGGCGGAACTAGCCGAAGCTACCGATCCAAGACCCAAACTAGTTAGACCAGAATCTATCAAAAAGTAATTCTGAAGATGAAATTTCACTAAAAGGCTTTGTCTAGGAAAGGGTTGATGATCCAATAAGGCTACTGCCAAAGAAGGCCTTGTGCCTCGCCAAGACCTGGAAGCCAATTTTTGAAATTCAAATTCAATTTACTCTTTGTTAAATTCGAATCTAACACAAATATTTAGTTAATTTTAGATTCAAATATTTCTTTTCAAAATAAATTTAAATTGTGTTTAAAAAATTAATTTATCTTTTCAAAATTAATCTTGGTCTCTTCAAAATAAATCTTTCTCCTAAAACTTGTTTCACAAAAACCCATAAGGTTAACGTGATTGATAACTCTAGATTGGGTGAGACAGACTAGGTTGTGAAAATCAATTTAGGCTATTCCTGATTCTAATTGGATCCAAATCAACAAACTCTTTATATGTAGGAACATAAAGATTTAGACCAATGGATGTTGGATAGCGTGTGCTCCAGACACATGACTGAGGATAAATTGAAATTCACCAAACTCAAGTTCAAGAACCTAGGCTCAGTAGTGTTTGGCAACAATGCTACACTCAAAGTGATTGGGTCAGGTAACATTGAACTCAAATCTGACTTTGTTATTAAAAAGGTGCTTTTGGTTGAAGATTTTAAATTTAACTTGCTTAGTATAAGTCAATTGTGTGATACTGGCTATGTAGTTACCATTACCAACTCTAACTGCCTGATTAGAAACTTGCAAGTCTCAGAAATCATGCTTAAGGGCTCTAGGAAAAATAATGTTTACACTATAAACCTACCCTTAGTACCTAAATGCATGTTAACTCAGTTAGAAGAATCAAAGCATAGGAGATTAGGTCACACTAATCTGAGATTAATTTCAAAAATCACCCAACTTGGCCTAATTAAAGGAATACCCAAAATTAAGAACCATGAAAATTTAATATGTGAATCATGCAATCAAGGTAAACAAACCAGGTCTAATCACAAACTAATTCAATCAGATCTAAATTCATCAAATACTGATCAAGAAGATAATGAACAAACTGTTGAAACTTTAATTGAACCCCTAAATGAACTAACTATTAAACCAACTATTGAGTCAATTGAATCAATAATTGAACCAACCCAAGTAGTTGAACCAAATACTGAACCAAACCGACTGGCCGGACCCGAGGCTGAACCAAGTTCCAGAAAAACTAAGAAACGCAGACTCAGTCACCCAACTGATCAAATTGTGGGTGATACAACCATAGGAGTCAGAACTAGGTCCTCCCATAGGAACCATAGTCAGATTGCACTGATTTCAAAAATTGAACCTAATAATATAGAGGAAGTCTTACCTGATCTTGATTGGATCATAGCAATGCAAGAAGAGTTAGCCCAGTTTGAGAGAAACCAAGTCTGGGTGTTGATGCAGTCTGACCCTGATTGTTGTTTTGGTGTTGACATCGATTTTAGTTTAGGTTGATGTTTATGATTATGATTAAGCCCTGATCGGGGATCAGGCACGCAGTGATTGAAATCCTAACCTGGAGGGTTAGGTGTGAAAAATCCTAGCTTGGAGGGCTAGGTGTTGGAAAAGTCCTAACTTAGAGGGTTGGGTGAAAAGTCCTAGCTTGGAGGGCTAGGTGAAAAGTCGTAACTTGGAGGGTTAGGTGAAAAGTCCCAACTTGGAGGGTTAGGTGTGAAAAATCCTAGCTTGGAGGGCTAGGTGTTGGAAAAGTCCTAACTTGGAGGGTTGGGTGAAAAGTCCTAGCTTGGAGGGTTAGGTGAAAAGTCCTAACTTGGAGGGTTAGGAGAAAAGTCCCAACTTGGAGGGTTAGGTGTGAAAAAACCTAGCTTGGAGGGCTAGGTGTGGAAAAGTCCTAACTTGGAGGGTTGGGTGAAAAGTCCTAGCATAGAGGGCTAAGTGAAAAGTCCTAACTTGGAGGGTTAGGTGAAAAGTCCCAACTTGGAGGGTTAGGTGAGAAATCCTGGCTTGGAGGGTCAGGTCTTAGCTTGGAGGGCTAGGTTGGATGAAATTCTAGCTTGGAGGGCTAGGTTGGAGTCCCTGGATCGGTCTAGTGAGCGATCAGGGAAGTTGGCACGCTGCTCCTTTGTGGATCGGTCTGGTGACCGATCCAGCGATGACTGATCGGTCTGGTGACCGATCAGGGAGCACACAGTGAGGTTGGAAACCTACTGTTCGACTCCTGATCGGTCTAGTGACCGATCAGGGAGTGTACAGTTCACTCACTGTGTTGCTCCTGATCGGTCTGGTGACCGATCAGGGAGCTCACAGTGAGTTGAATTCCCCTGCTGCTCTGCTCCTGATCGGTCCGGTGACCGATCAGGGAGCTTCCAGTAGGTTTTGGGAACCCTACTGATCTGCTCCTGATCGGTCTGGTGATCGATCTGGATCACTATTCAGACCGTTCTGGTGAACGATCAGGAGTCGCGGACTCCGTCTTATAACCGATCAGGTTGGAGTCTGATCGGTCAAGGAGCTACCTGATCGGTCTAGTGACCGATCAGGTCATAACCTGATCGGTCCAGTGACCGATCAGGCTCGAGTGGCCGCAAAAGCTGGGAATCCCAGCAAAATGGTGGATCGGTCTGGTGACCGACCCATGAGCCCTGGATCGGTCCGGTGACCGATCACTTTAATTCAAAATGCACTGTCAGACGCTCTGAACACGTCTGAACACATCTGATCACCACTGATACTCCACTGATATGTTATGATGCTTTGATCTTTTGTTGATTTGCTGCCCTAATGGTTTGCTAAGTGTGCAGGTGACTCAGGGATCATCCAAGGGAAGTCAAAAGAAGGTTTACGCTACAGCAGTCTTAGCTGTTTGCTTCAGCAGGGTGCAACGTTCTCTGGCGTGAGCTACAACGGCTGGGGAGCTGATGACCTGGGGCTCGACTGGGAGGGATTCAGTGAGTCCAGAGGAGGTCAGGGATAGTTGGCTGTTGCAGGAGAGCAGCTGGGAGCTGCGGAAGAGGAACGGTTGACCTGGTGATGGAAGCTGGTTAAGCTGGGTAGCGGAGAAAAGCTGAAGAGTCTTCTCGCGAGAGTTTGCTGGCTTGAGTTCTTGCTGTGTGATCAGTTCTCTACACTTTGCTTGTGCTATCTGCTGTTCCATCATCTTGAGCAAGCGACTACGATCTTTGAAGCAACCATCTGTTACTTGAGCATTGGGAAGAAGAGTCAGAAAGCTAGGCGAGTCCATCAGCGAGAAGACATGAAGAAGCGAGTTCTTGCGTGAGATCTGCGCTGGGTGGAGCTCGGGAGAGTTTGTCTGAGTTCTTGCTGTCCTAAGTGCTCTGTAAGATCCTTCTTGTGTTTCATTGTGCTTAAAACTCTATCTTTGTTGAAACGCTGTGGAGAGGTTACTCCACCGAGAAGGAGGTTGCTTACTATCCGGATTTTCCGGGGCTTGATCTGCCGACGATCAAGGGATCGCCCACCTTAAGGGCACGCCAAGGAGTAGGGGCAAGTTATCCCCGAACCTTGTAAATCCTCTTGTTAGCGTTTTGGTTCACTCTTCATTTCTGCATATTCTATTTTCTTTAGCTTCCTCTGTGCTACTAACATTTGAGGTGCAGAAAATCGATAAGTGCTAAAGTTTCGGTGTCTGGCTACATTCACCCCCCCCCCCCTCTCTAGCCATCTAAGGTCCAACAAGTGGTATCAAAGCTTAGGGCTATGTACAAGCGGATTAACAACCGAGAGTCAACAACAATGGCATTGAGAGAAGGCTTTAGCACCACTCGTCCACCCTTCTTTGATGGAGCAGATTTCCAATATTGGAGATCGAAGAGGGAGTACTATCTAAAGATGGATATCAACACTTGGTTCGCTGTGAAGGAGGGTTTTACCCCTCCAAAGGATGATGAAGGCAAAGAACTAGAGTCTTGACGTTGGTCGACTGAACAAACCCAGAAGAGTGAAGCCAACGCGAAGGCGGTAGTGACCCTACAATGCGGCATGAACAAAGACCAACTCATCAAGGTTGGTCCATTTACAAGTGCAAAAGATTTGTGGAACAACCTCATCGAACTCCACGAGGGTACCCGAGATTCAAGAATAGCAAAGAGGGACTTGTTCCTCAACCAACTTCAAAATCTCTCCATGAAGGAGAATGAAACCGTGAGCGAGCTCCACAGCAGATTCAAAGAGGTATTGAATGGTCTTCATTCTATTGATGAAAAGGTCGAGAACCGCGACCTTATGAGGTATGTGTTAAAAGCATTTCCAAGGAATGCTTTGTAGTCATCCATGGTGGATGCCTACAAAGTTTCCAAGGACTTATCAATTATTAAATTAGATGATTTATTTTGTGAGATAGAACTTCATGAAATGGCTAACAAAGTCCCCAAGGAGAAGGGGATTGCCTTAGTTGCAGGGGAACGATCCAACAAAAAGAAGAAGGAGAAGAAGAAGGAGAAGGAAGTCTCTTCATCTTCATCCTCTTCCGAATCCGAGTCTGATTCCGAGGAAGATGGCAGCGGGTCTTCTTCCTCTGAGATGACAAATTTTGTTCGAAGGATGATGAGAAAGGGTCGACGCTTCAAGGGTAAAGGTAACCCTAGCTAGTGAAGCTAAAGTTGATAAGTCTAATGTTTCTTGTTATGAGTGTGGCAGGAAAGGGCACTTCAAGAGTGAATGCCCAAAGCTAAAGAAGAAGGAGGAGAAATCCAAGAAGAAAGAGGAGAAATCAAAGAAGAAGAAAAAGGCCTTGAAGGCCACTTAGGATGAATCCTCCTGTAGCTCATCCGAAGAGGAGAAGGATGAGAAGAGTACTCGCCATGTAGCACTCATGGCATTGGAAGATCAAGAAAGCAGTGATGAATCCTCCGACTCGTCAAACGCGGCTTCATCATCTTCGGATGATGAAGAGGTAACCACTCCCGAACTTGAGAAATGTTATAGAGTTATTGCATGCTTAACCAATTTGTTGAAGAAGTCAAAAAATAAGGTTAAATCATTGCAATTAGAAATTGAACAATTGAAATCATCTAGGGATAAGAACATAGACGACTTGCATGTTGAAATGTTAGAGGATCAGATTAAATCATTGAAAATTGAGGTTGAACACTTGAAATCCTCTAGGGATGAGGATGTAGATGATTTGCATGTTGAATTGTTAGAGGATGAAAACAAATCATTGAAGAGTGAGGTTGAGAGACTCAAGAGTATTCTTGAGAAGTTCTCAACAATCTCAAAGACCTTAGACATGATTTTGAATGCCGAAAGGGCAGTCTACAATAGGGCCGGTATTGGTTACCGACCCAAAGAACCTTCATTTGTGTCCTTAATGTCTAGGACTGGTGTTAGACCACTAAAGACACCCAAGGTTCAAAAGAAAGTTGTCAAGGCACGAGTGCCTAAATCTTGTTTAGTAGGTGCTTTAGGTCCCAAGGTTTGGGTACCTAAAACTTCTATTTTTCGAATTGTGTAGGTTATGATTGAGAGGGAGCATCTATCAACTTGGTTCGTTGATAGTGGGTGCTCCAAACACATGACCGGGGATAGATCATTGTTTACTACCCTTCAAAGAAAAAGTAGAGGTAATGTTTCATTTGGTAACAATGGTAGTCTTAAGGTCATAGGAATAGGAGACATTCAAATATCTGAATGTCTTAGAATTAAGAATGTCCTTCTAGTCAAGGGGATGACATTTAATCTCCTAAGTGTCAGTCAATTGTGTAATGTGGGTTACACAATTGATTTCCAACCAAGTCAATGTCTAGTTAGACAACATGACAACTTTGACACGGTACTAGTAGGAACAAGAATAGATAACATTTACCAAGTATCCTTTAAAAGTGCTACTAATGTTTTTGCTAAGTGTTTCATGTCAAAAGAAGAGGAGTCCACCCTTTGGCACCAGAGACTAGCACATGTAAACATGAAGAACATCTGGAAGTTGGACAACAAGGGATTAGTTCATGGCTTACCAAGCACCAAGTATGAAAAAGAAAAGATTTGTGATGCATGTCAAATGGGTAGGCAAACAAAATCTGCACATAAAGGTAAAAGCGTTGTAAGTACATCTACCGCTTTAGATTTACTTCATATGGATCTATTTGATTGTTGCACTATCATATCTTTGAATGGAAGTAGATATTGCTTTGTTATCATTGATGATTTTACTAGATATATATGGACATATTTTCTGAAATATAAGGATCAAACCTTTGATGTTTTCATTTCTTTTTGTAGAAAAGTTGAAAATGAAAAATCATCAACAATTAAGACAATAAGAAGTGATCATGGAGGTGAATTTCAAAACCAACGATTTTTAGAGTTTTGTCAAGATAGAGGGTATAGACATGAGTTCTCCACTCCTAGAACACCACAACAAAATGGTGTTGTAGAGAGGAAGAACCGTGCTCTACAAGAGGCTGCACGAAGCATGCTAAATGAGTACTCATTACCGAGTTACTTATGGGCAGAAGCTGTAAACACGACTTGCTATGTGCAAAATCGAGTCCTCATACATAGATTCTTAGGTAAGACTCCCCATGAACTTTGGTTTGGAAAACCACCTACAGTTAAACATCTTAGGGTGTTTGGTTGTAAGGTGTTTATTCTAAACACCAAGGACCACCTTGGAAAGTTCACGGCAAGGCTGATGAAGGGATACTAATCGGGTACTCCCTCTTTAGCAAAGCCTATCGAGTCTACAATAAGAAATCTAGATTAGTTGAAGAATCTTCTGATGTTGTTTTTGAAGAAATTCCAAAATCAAATGATCAACCAGAAGATGGAGTCCAATTCGAACTTAGGAAACTAAGTTTGAATGGAGGTCCAAGTGTTGTTGATGGTGATGAATCCGATGACGGTGAGCCTAGACATCCCATAGATCAGCCGGATCCTGAAGCTGAGCCGGTGTCTACTGAAACCATTCAAGAAGCACCACCAACACCAAGGCAAACTAGATTAGCTTCTAGTCATCCCCAAGACCAAATTGTTGGAGACATCCATCATGGGGTTAGGACTAGATCATTCTTTAGGAATGAGTCTAATGAAGTTGCCCTAATTTCCGAAATTGAACCTAGAAAAATTGATGAAGCATTAAATGATCCCGATTGGATCATTGCGATGTAAGATGAACTAGGTCAATTCGAAAGAAGTCAAGTTTGGGACTTAGTCCCTAGACCTAAGAAGACCACCATCATTGGAACCAAATGGGTCTTCAAGAATAAATTAAACCATAAGGGAGAAATCATAAGAAACAAGGCACGCTTAGTAGTCATGGGCTACAGTCAAGTTGAAGGCCTTGATTATGATGAGACCTATGCTCCCGTGGCACGATTAGAGTTCATCCGATTGATGCTTGCATTTGCAGCACATCGAGGTTTCAAGCTATATCAAATGGATGTCAAATCGTCCTTTCTAAATGGTTTAATACGAGAAGAGGTCTATGTTGAACAACCTCCGGGGTTTGAGAGTTCTGAATTTCCAAACCACGTGTTCAAGCTCAAAAAGGCACTTTATGATCTTAAACAAGCACCCCGAGCTTGGTATGAGCGGTTGTCGACGTTCTTAATTGAAAAAGGCTTTGTTAGAGGCCAAATAGACCCTACACTATTTCTATGTAGAGATGGTGACAATATTTTTGTAGCCCAAGTATATGTCGATGACATAATTTATGGCTCAAACAACAAGGGCTATTTAAATGAGTTTATTGGACACATGGAGAGTGAATTTGAAATGAGTCTAGTGGGAGAGTTAACTTTCTTCCTTGGACTTGAAATAAAGAAAACTCGCGACGGAATCCATGTGCACCAATCAAAGTATACTCAAGAAATGCTTCGAAAATTCAACATGAGTGATTCAAAAGAGGTAACCACTCCCATGGCTACAAACACAAGATTAGACAATGATGAGAGTGGTAAACCTGTTAAGAGAATTTTGAGATATCTTAAAGGCTTAATTAGAGTCGATCTTTGGTACCCCCGTACCGAGTCGTTTGACCTAATTGGCTATACCGATTCTGACTACGCTGGATGTAAGTTGGATCGGAAAAGTACAAGTGGGGGCTGTCAATTCTTAGGTTCATCCTTAGTTAGTTGGTCAAGTCGGAAGTAACATTGTGTTGCTCTCTCCACGACCGAGGCAGAATATATCGCCATGGGAGAGAGTGTATCGCAATTGTTGTGGATGATTCATACTTTAGAGGACTATGGATTGAGTTACAATGGTGTGCAAGTGTTGTGTGATAATATTAGCACAATCAACCTAACCAAGAATCCAGTCCATCATTCTAGGACCAAACATATTGAAGTGCGTCACCACTTCATTAGGGATCATGTAGCTAGAGGTGATATTGTACTCTCACATGTAGAGTACAAGTCAAATCTAGCTGACATTTTCACTAAACCACTCTCCGAAAATGAGTTTAGCTTCTTAAGAAGGGAGTTGCGAATGTGTCGCGCTTCATAAACATCAAAATGCATTCAAAACCTTTCATGATTATTTCTAATTGTTGGGATACAATTGGG
This sequence comes from Boesenbergia rotunda, assembly GCA_024364735.1. Classification (NCBI taxonomy): domain Eukaryota; kingdom Viridiplantae; phylum Streptophyta; class Magnoliopsida; order Zingiberales; family Zingiberaceae; genus Boesenbergia; species Boesenbergia rotunda. Next base: position 35,668 of record JAGFNQ010004197.1, on the reverse strand, counting down.
TAACTTGGGGGCATCTCACACAAACTATAAGGCTCAACAAAACGTTTTTGTTTGCTAGAAATGGGGTGAGATGCTAGGATCAACCTAATTTCTCAAAATGTCAATGCATCCCTTGAGAAATTAAGTTGACGAGATAAAAATCACTTCGGTGACCAAGTATGGGGAAAACCAATGCATAACATATGTGTATTTGGCTCCATGATCATACTTGGATATTCCAATCAAGGAAACTTGATTGGAGACTTGAATTTGGCACAATCTTATTCGAAATTGATTGAATGTTTGTTGATTGAGTTTGACACCACTTGGGTGGAGCAAAGTGATTTGTTCAAATGATAAGGACCTTTGATCCTTGTTTAGGGATCAATTATAGTCAAGGGATCACTTCCAAGATCGATAAACTTCATCAGATCCTTTCAAAAATCGTTTGGAAGTTTGAAACTGAAAGTTTCAGATCGTATCAGGGAATATCAGGAACCTTGATCGGTCACTGGACCGATCAGGAGTAGGGCTGATCGGTCCCCGGACCGATCTGGTTCCCTCCTGTGGTGATCGGTCCACAGACCGATCAGAGGGGTCACAGAGACTTTGCGAAATTCTGACCAAACATTCTGTGTTGGCCTGGATCGGTCTCAGGACCGATCTGGCACCCCGTGGTGATCGGTCCACTGACCGATCAGGGGACTCACAGAACACTCTCCGAACCTACTGATCACTTCCTGATCGATCAGCTGATAGATCAAGAGCCTGCCTGATCGGTCACCCGACCGATCAGGACAAGGCCAGTCCGATCAGGCTAGAGCCTGATCGGTCTTGGTGCTCCTAGATCGAACGGTGATCCGTTCGATCACATTAAATTTCGGTTGGTGGACCGATCCACCAACCTATTAACTCTTCCGAAACCCCTCATTGCCGAACCCTAGTGCCGAAAATTCCCTCTTGCACATCCTTTTGCTGTGTGTGAGTCCTCTTCCTGCGTGTTCTTCCTTGCGCGTGAGCTCTCCTTCCTCTTCCCGTGCGCGTGCGATCTTCTCTTTGTGCGCGAGAGTTTTTCTCTTCTGCGCTAGGCGGTTATTGTTTGCTGCTGTGTTCTCTCTCGTAAAGCATCATTTGAGTGTGCTGTTCTCTGCGTGACTCAGCCGTGTGTTTTTCTTCAACTGACCACTTCATGGCACCAAAGTAAGCTTTGTGTATGATTTTCATTCGGTGCTTATCATTCTAACGGCTAACCATGTTCTTTCTAATGGTGTTTTCGTTTTGTGGTGCAACCCTACTCATTGTTGTGACCTTGCCATAATTTTTCACCCCACTGATTAAACCTAATCATGCGCAATCTATATTATGATTTGCTTCTTCCCTTGATCAAATCTTGCTCCTCTGATTAAATCTATTTTCATTTTGTGTTATGTCTCATCCTTGTGTCATTGTTACATGATCAAACTATATTGATTATAACTTCATTTCATTCAAATCTACTACTATGATCAATTCTTCAAATCCTTTAGAAAGTCATCCAAAGGGAAAGAACCAGTGGAGGGCAGCTCGAAGGGCAAGGCCCCTTCCTCTTCCGTGCCCTCCCGAAGGCCTCAGCCTTCTTCCAGTTCTCATTTCCCCAATGCTACCTGCGAGCAGGCCTTTCAATCCAGAACTTTCAAGCTGCTTTCTTGCCGGTCCATTGATGGACCTTTCCTGGCCGAACACTGTCCCTCCATTGTGGAGATTATCACTTTCTATAACTTGGGCTTTCTCCTTTCCCTTGAAAGGACGATAAATTATGGCCTTATCTCAGAGTTCTACAACAACCTTCAATAGGGGCCTCAAGGGGGCTTCGAATTCACCACCCGCGTAGCAAAGAGAAATCTTGATTTCTCTTATGAGATCCTAGCGGAGTATCTGGGCGGTCGACGATCGCCTAACATGTATTCGATCTATCCTGAGCTTCCTGACCCTCTGTTGGCTCCTTTTGCGGACGTTACTCCTGATGACATTTATCAGCATTTCATTGGCCATCCCCGCCCAGCTGGTCTTGATGAGTTGGGTCCTGATTTTCCTACTTTTGCAGCACTCCGTCTCTCTCTTACCGATTACTTTTTGTTTAAGATAATCACAAACTGTATCTGTTAGTGATATGAGAAAAGTGTCCTAAGGCAATCACCTTATGATTATAATCATTTATTTTAATAAATGAATATTCACTATTTGAGTATACATGTTTGTGTATTTGATTGATATCTTAAACTCATTTACTGAATGTCCGCAATACAATTCACAGCATGAGAGAATTTGTGATGAATTCACAACTAGTGATTATCTCTACATGTGCAATTTTGAAGTATTGAAATTGTCCCTAATCGATGAATTGATAAATACGGACACTATCAATTCTGTTGAGACTAGCATGGGTTATTCTCTAATCAGCTGATTCTCACTGGCTGGTGACATTGAGATGTCCGGAGATAAACATGAATGCTAGTTAAGGGAACTAGTTCATTGGAGTGGCTGGCTGTAAGACTTCATATGGTAGTCTACATATAGGTAAGTCAGTGAAGATCTTACTGCAGCTTAAGTACGATGTTCCTTTGACTTGCGGTGTTCAAGTCATCTTGGTCATGGAGACTTATACTTTCACATCTTAAGCAAGCATCTCTAAGGAGGTGTGGACCCAGGATGATTGGGTATAAGCCGAACTGCCCGAAGATGTTTGAACAGCCTACAAAGGATTCACCACTCCTTGCGAGGAGATGTATACCCGAGGCCTATCGTTGGATTATTACTCGAAGCCTCTAGCCAGAGCATGACATGTTCAGAGTATGAATCTCTTAAATACATGAGAGTAATTAGAATCCGTAAGACGAGAAAACGTTACTTGGGCTAGGTGTGACGTAGTCAGCCTAGTGGGACTAACACATATAGAGCATGTCCTGAACCAAGTGGGTATAAGATGGTGAAGGGAATGCGGCACGATTCATTATAGCTACTGAAGGGTTTCAGAATTGTTTCTGAGGTCATCCGTTGATCTTTCGATTAATTGGGGATCATGATGTACTACTAGGTGCCACTCATGATCGTTCTATAATTGGTTAATTATAGACGGCCAACATAAATCGAAAGCCTATTTAGTCACACGCACTACGAGTAATCTGAGGGATTTAAAACGAGTTGAAAATTGGATTTTCCAATCAAGAGAGATTACGTTTGGTTGAGCTAAACGATAAGTCGAATCTGAATTTTTCAGAGACGCATTGGAAGCGTAAAATGGCTAAGTCTTTTGAAGACTTAATAAATGAATTAAATGAGTTTAATTCATTGGGGCGAGGCTTGGATAGGCCGGCCAAAGAGGGTCTCCACCCTCTTTGCTTGGCCGGCCACAATAAAGGGAGAGAACCAAATTGTTTGGTTCAATTTATAAAATAAACCAAGTGTGGTTTGTTTTATAAAATTATGGATGATATAAATTTTTTATAATAAACCAAGATTTGGTTTATTTTTCATGGAAATTAAAATGAACCATGGATTGGTTTATTTTATTTTATAAAATCAATAATGGATTGATTTACCTTGATAAAGAAATTTATATAAAGAAATTTATTTTCATGGAAATTAAAATGAACCATGGATTGGTTAATTTTATTTTATAAAATCAATCATGGATTGATTTACCATGATAATGAAATTTATATAAAGAAATTTATTTTTCATGGAAATTAAAATAAACCATGGATTGGTTTATTTATATTATAAAATCAATCATGGATTGATTTTCCATGATAAATAAATTTATATAAAGAAATTTCTTTCCATAAGAAAAAAGAGACTTGGTTGATTTTTATCATGAATTAAAATATGATTTTAACCATGATATAAAATCAAGACTTGGCATGGTGGAATAAATCATAGAAAATTTATATGATAAATTTCTTATGAAAATTTATTCCATAAGAAAAAAGAGACTTGGCGGTTGAGAGACCACTATATAAAGGACCCAAGGCAAGGCTTGGAAATCATTCGAAATAATCGAAGTATTCTTGCCTGGGCTCTCTCCCTCTCCTCCCTTCTTTCTCTTGGCCGACCACAAGCCTCCTCCCCTTTTCTTCTTGCTGTGAGCACAAGGAGAAGCCCCGAGGCGACGAAGTTCTTCCGTTGGGATGATCTTCCTCTCCGGCCATCATCACCTTGGGATTGGGCGCAAGTCTTCTTCCTCCTTCTCGCCGAAATTGTGATTCCGGCCAACCTTAGTGGTTAGTTTTTCCGATGTGATTACTTCTCTCTCGGTTTTTCTTGTCGCGTTCTCGGAGAATCTAGTAGTTCTCGAGAACACGAAACTCGTGGCTTTGCGAAGTCATCTCGAAGAAACTCGACGTGGACGCAAATAGAGGCGGAGCTTCCAAGGGACGCTTACGGTTGGATCTCGTCCCTTCCTTCGAGTTACGCAAGGTAACAAGTAAATTAGTTTACATTTCTACAAAATTTTAAATATATGATCATGTCTACACAAGATAAGGTTGCATGCTTAGATGTGTGGTTAAATAGTTTGAGAAATTATTTATGCTAAACCTTCCGCTGCACGTAATTAATTTTAAAATTACGAACCCGCATTCATGTAAACATGCACCCGGTCCCAACAGTGGTATCAGAGCCGGTTAGTGTTCGACATAATCATATAATTGTTTTGCGGAAAACTTTGTCATAATCTCAATTTTGGAAAATTTTCCAATTATGAAAACTTTCCAATTATGGTAAAATTCCGATTTAGGAATTTCAAGGTTTGGAAATCCTCATGAAAATTTTGCAAACTTTTGAAATATCCCTATTTCTGAAATTTTATGATAATTGTGAAAACTTTCCATTTTTGGAATCTTTTCAATTTTGGAAATTTCCTATTTTGGAAATACATAAGTTTTCTTTGTACCAGAAACTTACAATTATTCTGAAAACCTATTATTTTGGGAACTTTCCATTTATGGAAAGCTCGCAATTTTGAGCACTTTCTTTCAAGAAAGTCTAGACAAATTTATGGAAACATTAATTGACAATTAAATTTAAATTGGTTTTTAAATTATTAACAAAATTCTTTACTTTGGGGAGTGCCTCGGGGAGCCACCCAAATTAAAGTTAGTTGTTATAATTTAATTTTCTATTTTGAATATGAATTGTTAAAATTGATTTAGGTAGGCCTCGGAGAGCCATCCAATTTATATTATTAACAAATTCTTTAATTGTCAAGTTTAATTTGGTTATGCCTCGGGGAGCAGGCCAAATTAGATTTACAACAAATTTCTTTTTTTTGGGGAGTACCTCAGGGAGCCACCCAATGTAAATAATTTGTTGTAATTAATTATCCATAAATAAAATATATGATCAAATCTTGGAAATTTTGAGGAGATTCTCAAACGATAATGTTTTTATTTGATTTATGAGATGATGCTCTTACATATTGTTGTCTCCAAAATTAATTAGGAAAATTGTTTCCTATAGAGTTTATTTCCTTAAATAAGATTTTCATGAAAATAAAATATGGTTGAATTAAGGGAATCTGTCTCTTAATTTAATAAAATTTGATTTAGAGAAATCAAAGTCTTAAACATATTATTTCCGAAATTGATTATGACAATTTAGGAAATTGTTTCCTAAAACAATTCCTTGAATAAAGTATGAAATTGGAATTAGGAAATCCGGTTCCTAATTCAATTAATGAGACTTGATAAATTAAGTCACATACATACTTTATTAAGGAAATCGTTAGTATATGATATAATTATATGTCATGAATGTGCTTAAAAGGAAAAGGATGAGACCCAAAACCCCTTACAAAATATTAAGGCCAACACCTTCCATTAATATGGTTAGAACCGGAGTTTTGTTTCTCGTTTGGGTTGATGGACACATCCATGCCCGGCTTGAACCTCGACATGTTCAAACCATGAAATTAGTTTATGATTAATATAGTTGGAGCCAGAGGTCAATCCTTAGTTTTGGTTGTTGGACACATCCAAGCCTGACTAAATGGTTGAATGAGCTCCAACCATATTAAAACTATTTCTTGATTAATGGGTCAGCCTTAAGCTTGGAGCATCGATTTGTTGTGCCACAGCCAAGGTCGATGTAAAGAGAGGTGCAGTTGGGTGCTATATATATCGTTGCATACTTGTTAATGATTTAACAACCCAATGATTTATGCAAACATTCAATTAGTTGATAGCATAATGTGATAGTTACATATGTGTGATATGTAATCAGTATAATTACCTACCTTCATAGCTAAGAATGACTTGATGGACCACAGCCATGGTTGTTCTTATCTATGGTTGGATATCAACCTATTTGGAGATGTTCCTACGATCTCCCGAATTGATGAAAAGGGTTATTCAATTCGAAAAATAAATAGGATTTAATTAATGTATATTGATGCATTCTTTATCATTCTTCTCACATAAGCTCAATTTGTATTTCTAGGATAATCACTTGATCATGTCTTCTCTGAATTTACATTCCATTTTGGACACCAATAAGTTAACTAAGGACAAAAGGATTGAAAAGGCACCAAAAGGCACTTGCCATCACTGTGGCAAGGAGGGTCACTGGCAAAGAAACTGCAAGGTTTATCTTGAGTCCTTGAAGAAGAAGGCATCCGATGCCCCTTCCTCTTCAGGCATCTTCGTTATTGAATGTCAATCTATTTCCTCGTACACCTGGGTACTTGATATTGGGTGTAGCTCACATATATGTAATGACATACAGGGGCTAAGGAATAGAAGAAGACTCGTCAAGGGAGAAGCGAATTTGCGAGTTGGAAATGGAGCAAAGATTGCTGCTATTGCCATCGGAACATATTTGCTAAAGCTCCCTACTGGACTTGTCTTAGAATTGGATAATTGTTATTTTGTTCCTTCGTTAATAAAGAACATTGTATCTATTTCATGCTTGAATGAAAAGGGTTACCATTTAACTTTTAGTAACAATTGTTGTTACATAACTTTAAATGGTGTTCTTTATGGGACTGGAACTTTATGCAATGGTATCTACACGTTAGATTTATCCGGTGACATTTTTAATATCGAAGTTAGTAACAAACGTGCTCGAATAGATAATCAAATAAACTCCTATACGTGACATTGTCGTCTTGGCCATGTAAGTAAGAAACGCATGACCAAATTACACCGATGTGGAATTCTGGAATCATTTGAACTCGGTTCATTTGATACATGCGAATCATGCTTAAAAGGCAAGATGGCCAAATTACCCTTTTTCGAAAAAGGTAAACCTGTGGGAGAATTGCTTGGACTAATAGATACTGATGTATGTGGACCAATGTCAACTCTTGCACAAGGAGGTTATAGCTACTTCATTATCTTTATCGATGATCACTCACGATTCGGATATGTGTTCTTAATGCAACACAAATCTGAAGCTTTTGAGAAATTCAAAGAGTTTAGAAGTGAAGTAGAGAAACAGCTTGGCAAAAGTATTAAGATACTTCGATCCGATCGGGGTGGTGCATACTTAAGTCAAGAGTTTCAAGATTATCTTAGGGACAATGGGATATTGTCTCAATGGACTCCGGCATATACACCACAGCATAATGGTGTATTGATAGGTCCGAATCTACTAGATTAAATTTGTCACGAAAGTTGGGACCATCAGATTTAGATGTGAATGAATAACTGGAAACCCTTTTACAATCAAAAGTATGAAAATGTAATATAGGGGCCACAGGTCGTATTTTTCTCGGGGCTAATTGTCATGTTTGATTCGAACTTGTATTTGTGTCGTTTATGAGTTTTGGGTTTCGAATAAATGATTTGGGTTTTGGGGTTGCAATCAGAAATGGAAAAATAATGAAAATGAAAGAAACCAAACTAGTGCACTAAACAAGAAATTGGCACTTAAGAACTCAACCTAATGGAAACTTACTCAAGCACTTTCAGAATTTTTTTTTTTGCAACTGTTTTCTGATTTCAAACACAAAATGGAATGCTAAACAATGAAGTAAAAGCAGTGATGAAGTTTTCGGAATTATTCAAGCTTAACACAAATCAATGTCAAGGATATTTAGCAATCACACAAGCAACAAACTTCAATTTAGCTACAATGTTTTTGGAATCCCACCACTGCCAACAAAATTCAGATTTCAGTGTGTTCAAGCTTATTGGTTTCAAACACAATCCTATGCCACAAAAACAAGCTAAAATTCGATAATGAGAGTGTGTAAGGCAGTTGGCACGCAAAGGAAGAAATGAGTGATGCTTTGTGCCAAAAACTAACACCAACCTTATGAAATGAGTAAACTTTTAGCTCAACTGTTTCAACTGAGTGATTTAATTGGAAAACAATGGTATGAAGAAGGAACTATGCGAAACTAAGGTAAGGAATTGAGATTGAAATCAGAACTTGAAAAGAAACACAAATTCAGAAATGATGATATGCAGAAATTAACTTGTTGTTCAAAAATTCAAGGATTAACCATTACTTTGTTCTCGCATTTGATTAAGGCTGAGATAGCTAATGAAAACTGATTGCAAGTAACTATTTTAAGCACAAAGAAACTCAACTAGCCATTACATAACAAAATCCAGTGAGATGAGAATGAAAACTCAGATAAACAACTAAACTTGGCACGCAACAACTTGGATTGGCACGCAGCAATTTAACTAAGAAATAAGCTGAAATTTGATCTATTAATTCACTAAACAAGTTCCTATATTACTCTACTTGCAGAATTTAAACTAAATTACAGCTAAGAACTTAAAAATCGAAAAATTCAGTAACTAAACAGAATTTCAGAACAAGCTTGCGCAGAATTGAAAACTACAGCTAAACATGAAATTAAACTGATGAAATCTACTCCTCGATTCCTTCCAGAGCTCAGATACTCCTTGGTTGTCAAGCAAGGGAGAGCCTCGGACCTGCAAGCTCAGCAAATCATGGGGAAAACTTCATCCGCGATTGAATACAGCTCAAATTGCCCATTTCTGAATTTTCCATACGAATTCTTCATTGCAGCTGTGTCTGCGTGCGTGGGTGAGTGGATGATGATCCAAGCTACTCAGGGAACCCCTCTGGATAGCTTAGGTGGAAGGTAGTAGAGCACAGCTGATCCGAAGGGTGTCAATTGGACAGAGCTGTAGAAACCTCTCACAAACTCTGTTCTTGGGCAATTTCGATCCAGAAACAAGGTTGATTGCCTCCCCAATGACCTAGCACGTGAATTCAGCAAGAAAATCGAGTGGTGGCGCCTTGGATTGAAGGAAGAACCTAAGAATGAAGGAAGAACACGAAGAACGAGACTTGCGGCGAAGAACTCTGAAGACGCGACAAGGGTGAATGCGCAGGAATTTTTGATTAAATACATAAGCATTGGACGTCTCAGATTGCTTTGATGAAATCCAACGGCTGATCTTGCTGTGATTTGAGCCAAACTTTGATGATGATGATCTGGGGTCAGGATCTGCCTCGTGGTAGCTCGGATCCTCCAGATGTGCAACGGATGGTCCAGATCATCTTAATCTTTGAATGGACGATCTAGAGCCCTCCAAACTTGATCCAACGGTTGATTTAGCTCTGATTTGGATGAAATCTTCAGATCTTGATCAGGGTGCTTGATCAACCCTTGCCCTAGCTCGGATTGCTTCGGATCGTCCCGGATGGCTCAGATCTAGCCGCTCTTGAATCGGACGGCCCAGATTAAATCATAATCTTGATAATTCGATCCGGGCCACTTCCGACTCAAGTTTGACCCAGTATGCCCTAGGTCCATGAACCTTTGATGCCTACAAAAATAGATCAAGAATTTAGTGGCCAATTAACTCAAATATGTGTAATTTTGCAATTAAGTCCAAAATAAGATTAAGTTCTAAAACCTAGGGCAATTTCACAATTTTAGCAATAAAAACATAGGTCAAACATGGATTTAAGCAGCTCAAATAATCAATAATATAGTATTTATCAACTCCCCCACACTTGAGCTTGAGCGTCTCGCGAAACAACTAAATATGTATCCCCTAGATTTCCTTAAACATAATTAGAAGCAAATGAAAAGAAATTACCTAAGGTTGTCAATTCTCATAAATCTAAGCCCTATGGATTAGTATCTTGTCCTTAAATCAACAACTTAGCCTTTTCATCCATCATGAGTCATTGAGATGAATCTAACTCATAGCCTTTCAAGGAAAATTTTGGTGGCTCTCTCCTTAAGTTCTAACTTGATGATGGAAATGGAGCTCACTCACACACACATGCTTCTTGCATTTCCATAGGCTTGCTTATTATGTACTCTCCACCATTAATCATGAATAGGATCAACATCTATAAAAACAATTGAAAGACATAGAAATGATAAGAAATGAAATAAGAGCCAAGAAAAGTGGAAAATTTTATAAAGTGGAAGACTTGAGTGCTTGAGGATATTTTTGATGCTCTTTGCTTCTCTTAACAGTCCTCTAGTGATATAAAAATGTGTGAAGTCAGATTACGATAACTGCCTTTGATTTGGATGAAAACTCCTTCCTTGGTTCAATCTGCCAATCTTCTTTCAATTGCGTGCCATTTGGATCCTTCTCTTTTCTCCTCATCAAATCTTTTTCTTTTTCTTTCTCTCTAGTAAATTCAGAATGTAATGGAGCAAAACTTTTGATTCGGATAAAAGAAACTTCAATGATTTAATAGTGCCAACTCAATTGGTGCCATCTTTGTTTTGCTCTTTCCCTTTTTTTTTCTTTCAAACTGTTTTCCTTCTCTTTTTGTTTCCTGCTCTTAATCTTCTAATGGAGCAGTGTAGATCAGATTTAAATGAGAAAACTTGAGGAATCAAGTAAAGCTTCACTAAACAACCCTTGCAACTTTTCTTGATACACTTCTCCTTAAGGTTGGCACACCACTTTCACTTCTTCTTCTTTCTTTTTTTTTTTTTTTTAGTTTCAGTTTCCACGGAAGAATCATCTGGTTTCTTACATAATTAACATTCAATCATAGTGTAGTGGAGAATTTGAATTGTCCACTTGAAAATTCTGGTCAGCATATTGAATTTCGGCCACTTCTTTCAATGCATTTCGAAAATGCCTTCACTGCATTGCAATCTCTGCGTTTACTGCATTTTGATCAGTACTTTTCTTTCATTTCCTCTCACTTCACTACATTCATGTGCTTCATTTCTTGATTCACACAGCCTTGAATTCAGCCCCAAGTTGATACAACCTACTTGCAAGGAAACATTCCCATTTGACTTGTTTCTTTTTCAGCTGCTGCATTTGTTTCAATTCTGTCCAGCTCCAATTGTATTCAGCTACACTTCCTTATCAGAGCTAGCTTCCAATCACACTGCCGTGAGCTTCAATTTGACTGATCAGCACCTTTGGCACAAAGAAGTGCAGCTCCAAGTAACAGATTTTCTTCTTTTTGCTTTGGCGTACCAATATTTCCATTGCAGATTTTCTTCACAAGGGCTCCACTTAATTTCGGCACTGCATCTCTGATTTCCAAAATCAAAATTTCAATTTGAAATTGCTACTAAGCTGTACCCATTGTAATTGAAAGAATCTATTCTTCCTTGAATCCTTTGCTTGTAAATTCCATCTTTTGATCCTCTCCTTGGCCACTGCTTTTCAACTTAAGCTCAGATTTTCTTTTCCTGCTTTTCAAGTTCTGCATCCAAGGTGGAAGCTTTTCAAGTCACTGATTTCTCCAACAATTAATATCAAGAGTACTTGCTTCAAATAGTAGTGGAGAATTCAAGTTGATACACTGCACTGCTTTTATCCTTAACTGATCAGAAATTCCTTGCGGTTCTGCACAGCTGAATTTCAGATATACATTGATTTCAAACTTTTCCACAACTTCAATTCAGAGTTCAATTCAGCTTCTTCTCAGATTTCATTAGCCTCCAAATTCCAGCACTCGGCACACCACTTTCACTTCACTTGCTGCAGTTCAGAATTGCTCAGAATTTCTGCATTTGTCCCACTGCAATTCAGCTCAGATTTTTTAGCTTTTTTTTTACAGCTTCTATGCAGCAGCAATTCAGCTTCAATTCAGAATTCAGATTAAGCATTCAGAATTCGCACTAGGTAGCAACAAGTACACTGCCATTCAGAATTCCCAGCTCCAAATTTCACAGCTTCTTTTCAACTTCTACTCAGCCCTTTTGAATTTTTGTACAGCTGCATTTCAGGCTTCTTTCATAGCTCTCGGATAACTTTGCTTAACCCTCACCAGCAATACTTGCAAATCTCTTTAATTCTGATGATTTCAGTAGGTCAGATTCCAGCTTCCATATTGATATGGTAAATAATTTCTGCACTTAACTTAGCACAGGTTTTTGTAATGGCACAAACATATATTTTTTTTTCTGATGTGCCATTTTCTTTACTTTCTCCATTGCTTTCCACTCGAATCTTCAAAATATGATAAGGAAGCTAGATCTCCAATTGCTTCCATCTCTCTTGCTCATTCACTTGGCACATGAAAAAGCAGAAAAATTTTTCGTTGACATGAATTGCTCTTTTGATACAAATTAATTCCAAATCACTAATCACTCCCCCACACTTAAATCTTTGTCCGTCTCGGGCAAAGTAGCATCAAGAAAACATCCCAAGCAAACAAATCCATAGAAAAATTGGGTTAAGATTAGGAATAAGGAAAGACAAATAGAATAGAATAGACAAATTGATGTTGAAAGGTAAATAAAGTGATTAGTCCCTATAGATGTGATCCAACCATTGAAATATGATTTTGAAAGAACCTAAGCAAGTTCTAGAATACAATAACATATGTGTATCACAAAATAAGGCTAATCTCACTAGGTAAAAATAATCCATCTCAAATCCTCAATTAAGAATCTAAAGCAAAATCGTACTCAAGCATCCAAGATTTCATCCATGAACTCAAACCCTAAGTTTTGACAACCAAATTTAATTTATTTTCCAAAAGACTCTAAAATGACATAAGTAACCTAGAGGGATACATTTATTCTAGTCATGCAAAAAAAGTGCTAAAACTAAAAATGACATGGTATTTACAATGATTTTTTCATGTCATGTTTCCTAAGAATTTATTATCAACTACTTACTTTAAAAAGAAAAACATTTATTCCTAGAACATGAAAATGATATGTACAATGAAATGTAAATGTAGAGAAAGTGAACCCCCCTTAAGTTGGGTAGATAGCGTCCTCAATGTACACATCCTCCACCTCTAGCTCCTTTAGTTCTTCAAAATACCTCTTGAGCCGGTGGCCATTAACTTTCCACACAAATCCATTAGCTTCGTCCCTAATTTCAAAACTCCATAGGGAAAAATGTCAGTTATAATGAATGGACCTTCCCACCTTGACCTCAACTTACCTCTTATCAATTTGAGCCTTGATTTATACAATAAAACCTTCCGCCAACTTTGAAGTCCTTTTTCACAATGTGTTGTCATGGAAGTTCTTGGTCTTCTCCTTGTAAATCCTTGAATTTTCAAATGCTTCCAATCGAATTTCTTCAAGTTCTTGGAGTTGCAATTTTCTCTCTTCCCCGCCTTGGTAGCATCGAAATTGCAAGCTTTCACCGCCCAATATGCCTTGTGCTCTATTCCACAGGGAGGTGACAAGCCTTACCATAAACCAAGCGGTAGGGTGACATGCCAATCGGTGTCTTGTACTGTTCTGTAGGCCCAGAGTGCGTCATCTAGCCTTTGCTCCAGTCTTTTCTAGTGGGCCCAACTGTCTTCTCTAAATGGATTTGATCTCTCTGTTTGAAATCTCAGCCTGTCCATTTGTTTGGGGATGATAGGATGTAGAGATTTTGTGAACCACCCCATATCTGCTAAGCATGCCTTCATGTGTTTGTTGCAAAAATGAGATCCTTGGTCACTGATTATTGCTCTTGGAATTCCAAACCTGCAGAAAATGTGTGACCTAACAAAACTACAAACAACAGAAGAATCATCAGTCTTGGAGGGAATGACCTCCACCCATTTTGAAACATAATCCACAGCAAGTAAAATATACAGATAACCATAAGATGCAGGAAAAGGTCCCATAAAATCTATCCCCCAAACATCAAAAATCTCACAATAAAGTATAGCATGCTGGGGCATCTCATGTCTCGCTCCTATGTTCCCAGTTCGCTGACATCTATCACAATTTTTATAAAAAACATGTGAATCATGAAAAAGGGTGGGCCAGTATAATCCACACTCTAATACTTTCCTAGCAGTCCTCTGGGGTCCAAAATGCCCCCCACAAGCTGATGAATGACAAAAAGTAAGGACAGAAGAAAACTCATGATCGGGTATGCATCTCCTAATTATTTGGTCATTACAAAATTTCCACAAATAAGGATCATCCCACACATAAAACTTTGCATCACTTTTTAATTTATCTTTTTGAGCTTTAGAAAATTGAGTGGGAAATACATGTGCAACAAGAAAGTTAACTAGGTCTGCATACCACGGTGTCTCACCATGCACTGAAATCAAGTGCTCATCTCTGAAATCATCATCAATGGTGGTAGGAGATCCATCTCCTTCAAGTCTGCTCAAATGATCTGCAACTAAGTTCTCTCTTCCACTTCTATCTCTGATCTCCAGGTCGAATTCTTGGAGTAGGAGCATCCATCTGATCAATCTAGGTTTTGCATCAGGCTTCTTCAATAAGTATTGAGAGCTGCATGATCAGAAAAAATAATCACATGTGAGCATAATAAATAAGATCTGAATCTATCTAAAGCAAAAAATGGCAAGAAGCTCCTTTTCAGTCGTGGTGTAGTTGGCTTGGGCGGCATCTAGGGTTTTGGAGGCGTAGCAAATGACATGTGGTGCTCCATCTACCCTCTGTGCTAAACAGCTCCCACTGCAAAATTAGAAGCATCACACATTAATTCAAATGGTAAAGTCCAGTCAGGTGATGTAATAATAGGAGCTGAGGTAAGAGCCTCCCTGAGTCTATGAAAAGCTTCCTTGCATTTTTCATCAAAATGAAACTCAACATCTTTCTGCAAAGTCGTGTCAAGGGTCGAGCAATCAAGCTGAAGTCTCTAATAAATCTGCGGTAAAATCCTGCATGTCCAAGAAAAGCACGAATATCCCGTACGCATACGGGGTAAGATAAAGAAGAAATAACACTGATTTTAGCAGGATCTACCTCAATACCTTTCCAGAGACTATGTGTCCAAGTACTATCCCGTGCTCTACCATAAAGTGGCATTTCTCAAAATTAAGAACAAGGTTAGTTTCAATGCAACGATGTAAAACCCTAGACAAGTTATTTAAACATGAATCAAAAGACGTGCCATAAACTGAAAAATCATCCATGAATACCTCCATACAGTCCTCTAGCAACTCACCAATATACTCACCATGCATCTCTGAAAGGTACCGGGTGCGTTGCAGAGTCCGAAGGGCATACGTCTGTAGGCAAATGTGCCAAAGGGGCAAGTGAAGGTGGTCTTCTCCTGGTCCTCTGGATCTATGCAAATCTGAAAATAGCCTGAAAATCCATCCAAGAAACAATAGTGACTTCCCTGCCAGTCTCTCAAGCATCTGATCAATGAAGGGTAAAGGGAAGTGATCTTTCCTTGTGACCTTGTTGAGCTTCCTGTAATCAATGCAGACTCTCCAGGAATTCTTAACTCTGGTGGGCACTAGTTCATTGCTTTCATCCGCCACCACGGTCACTCCAGATTTCTTGGGCACCACATGAATAGGACTAACCCACTGACTGTCAGAAATAGGGTAAATGATACCTGCCTGTAGAAGTCTAGTCACCTCTTTCTTTACAACATCCAAAATAAGTGGGTTGAGTCTCCTTTGTGGTTGCCTCACAGGTTTGACATTATCTTCCAAAAATATCCTGTGCATGCAGATAGCTGGGCTGATACCTGGTATATCTGATAAAGTCCACCCAATTGCCTTTTGTAGTGCCTCAGGACTTGCAATAATTTTTCTTCTTGTTCTGACTCCAAATGCTGTGCAATAATAACAGGAA
>JAGFNQ010004197.1:0-19224 GCA_024364735.1 Boesenbergia rotunda | reverse complement strand
TAAAGGGTCTATGCCGAGCATCTGAAATATGACCTGGGCATCACATTTATGGAAGCTCCTAAATCTAACATAGCATCATGGAATGTAGTGCTCCCTATCTCACAAGAAACAGTAAATACCCCTGGGTCTTCACACTTCTGAGGAATGGTGTGAATAAGTGCTGAGATATTCTTCCCAAAGCTGACCAACTCATTTTCCTTAAGTTTCTTTTTGTGAACACAAAGATCTTTCAAAAACTTAGCATACTTTGGAATTTGCTTGATCATGGTCAACAAAGGTACATTTATCTCTACTTTTCTGAAAAGTTCCACTAGTTCATTGAATTCCTTAGCCTTCTCCTCCTCCACTTGCTTTTTGGCTAGTGTCTTCCGTTGTGGAAAGGGTAAAGGTACCCTAAAGTCATCTTCTTTGGCCGGAGGTGGAGAAGCTGAAATTTCAGTTGCTGTCCCCTGCGAAGTGGCTGCTGTCCCTTGCGTCTCGGCACTGATTTCTTCTCCGTTTCCCACCAAATTTGGAGGGTTACTCGAGGAAGGAGTTGGGAACGGGCTAGGGGTAGAATCAGCTGAATTTGAAGTCGTTTCATGGCTGTTTTGAGCCAGAATTGAAGTTGCTGGCCGGTTTTCTGAAAAATCTGCTCTTGGACTCTTTGGAGATGATGTAACCTTCCCACTCCTCAATGTAATAGCGCTCACGTTTCCTTTAGGATTAGGAACAGTTTGGGAAGGGAGTTGACTTGATCCTTGAGCTTGATTTTGATTGATCCCACTAGCCAATTGACCCAATTGCCTCTCAATGTTGTGATTATGTTGTTGTTGTTGTTGTTGGAACATTTGTTGAAACATTTCCATCATTTGTTGATGCTGCGCATTTCCTCCACTTGAGCTCCCATACCCTCCTTGGTTAGCATAGCTCCTTAACTGACCTTGAAATGATGAAGTAGTCGGTTGAATTGGTTGAGCTTGCTGAGATCCTTGAAAACATGGCTGTTGGGGCTGATAAGAGGATGGAAGTTGCTGTTGGTAGGGCTGATTAGCGGGCTGATATGCTTGGAAATCTTGCTGGGAGTTGTAGCCATGAAAGTTCTGATTTTGAAGTGGAAAATTCGATGATGAGGACTGAAAATTTTGACTTTGAAACCCTTGATTGTAGGGCTGTGAAATCTGGTTATAGGGATGGGAAGGCTGAAAATTTTGTTGGTTTTGAGTTTGGAAAGCTGGAAATGATTGAAAACCTTGCTGCCCTTGATGATATTGCTGGAATTGAGGTTCGAATTGCTGAAATTGCTGCTGAGTTTGTTGGAAATTAGGCTGAAAATTCTAGTTCGACGGCTGAAAAACTTGCTGATTATTCTGAGTTTGCTGGGTCTGCTAGAAATTCTGTAGAGGCTGCTGTGAGGGCTGCGGTTGAGGGTTTTGTTGGCAGAAAGCGTTCCCGTACCTCAAATTTGGATGATTCCTCCAACCGGGATTATAAGTAGAGAAATAAGGATTGTTTCTTGCTTGAAATTGTCCTCTTACTAATGCTGCTACTGTCTCGTCCTATTGGAGGGTGGGGCATGAATCTGAGGTGTGCTCTTGACTAGAGCAAATGCCACACACACTCATCACTTGATTAGATTGTGGAGTTGCCAAAAGATTTGAGCCTTGATTTGCATTATTAACCTTCAATTCCTTAATAAGTGATGTGATCTCTGCCAATGAATTCCTTATCTCTTTCTGATCAGTAGGAACTACCTGAACTTCACCCACTCCTCTGGTGGTCAAGGCTCTGCTTCCAAATTGTTGGGAATTCTCATCCATATTAGAAATTAGTTCCCTAGCTTGCATTGGCGTTTTGTTCACTAGGGCCCCTCCAGCTGCAGCATCTATCATGATTCTGTCCATCTGCAGCACTCCCTCATAAAAGTATTGAATTAAAAGTTGCTCGCTGATCTGATGCTGGGGGCAACTTGAACACAACTTGTTGAATCTCTCCCAGTAATCATATAGTGTCTCGTCCACCACTTGCTGAATTCCACAGATGCTTTTTCTGATTATAGCTGTTCTGGAGGCTGGGAAATACTTTTCCAAAAATGCCTTCTTCATAGCGATCCAACTAGACACATGCCCTATAGGTAGATAATAAAACCAGTCTTTTGCTGCTCCTGTCAGTGTGAAGGGGAAAGCTCTCAGCTTGATGTCTTCTTCAGAAATGCCCTGAGGCTTCATAGTAGAGCATACAACATGGAATTCATGCAGGTGTCTGTTTGGATCCTCTCCAGTTAATCCCTGAAACTTTGGCAGCAAATTGATGAGTCCAGATCGTAGCTCAAAATCTCTCGCCAGCTCTGGATAAGCTATGCTGGAGTACTGAAATGAAGCATCTGGTGCTGCAAGCTCCTTCATAGTTCTTTGGTGATCTGCCATGTTACTCCCTGAGTGAGTGAAAATAGTCTGAATAGGAGGGATATCTGTAGTCTCAGAAAGAATGCCCTGGCTCCTCTTGGCTCTGAAAGTCCTCTCAATCTCAGGGTCGAATTCTTCTAAATCACCACCTGAAGACCTGGTCATAAAACAAAATAAATCGCAGTAAAAGTGGATAAAGAGATAAAACAAATAAAATCAAATCAACAGATATAACAATAAGCACAAAAATAAATCCAGAAAGATATGAAATAAGTGCACAAGCAAAAATCAAACAAATCAACTAGTTGGTTCCCCGGCAACGGCGCCAAAAATTTGACGGACCCAAAATAGACTATCACGAATGTGGGTCCTCCAAATTTACAATTTATAAATGTGCTGAAAACTCTTTTTGCAATCAAAATCTGAAAATGTGCAAAGGGGCCACAGGTCGTATTTTTCCTCAGGACTAGTTGATATAGTTTGATTCTAACTTGGTTTATGTGTCGTTTGTGTTTTTGGGTTTCAAATAAGTAATTGGATTTTGGGTTGTAATCGAAAATGAAATTGCAATGAAAAAGTAAAAACAACCTTAAACTAATAAACTAAGCAAGGGAAATGCAATTTATAAACTAAACTCAATGAGAACTTGCTCTACCAAGGTAGCTGAACAGGATTGGGAAAAAGAAACAAAGGTAATATGAAATGCAATCAAGGGCTGAGCAAATGATTAAGAACAGGGCTGACAGTTTTCGAAAATGAACAAACTTGGAACAATTAGTCGCATGCAAAACTAAGGAATCCAACAAACAATTCAACTCAACTAGCTACAATGTTTTTGGAAGCCAACCACTGCCAACAAAATTCAGAAATGGATGAATGCGAACTTATTGATTTCAAACACAATGGCTCACTAGAAGACAAGTTAATTCCTGATTAAAAACACTTCCAAACGGCTTGGCACACAAAAATGAAACTCTTGTGCCAAAGCTGAAATTTTTGTGCCAACTTGTGCTTGAAACTTGCTGAAACAAGGACTACTAATTCTGTAATAAAACTAATCAAGATCAGCTTGGGAAGTTAAACTAAAAGTAACTGATACTCAAGAATGAAGGAAGGAAATTCAGAAGCAAATGGAAGATCAACTAAGAAATGGCTAAAGCAGAAATAAAAGTGCAGAAATTTCAGAAATTATGGGCAGAATTGAAATAGATTAACTAGTTGGATGCAAAACAAATTGAGCAACTAAGAACACTGCTCGAAACTAGCTTAAGGAGCAATGAACCTAGTGATTTCTGAATTTGGTTATCAATTCAAATACAAACTGCAGCAATGAAATTGGAAAATAGAATCGAAACTGAAAAATCAACACAAGCATGTGCAGAAATTCATCCACAAAGCCAATGCAAAATTTGATGCAATAAGAAGGAGATCTAAAGCAATGATTCACCAAACAAGGGCCTTTTGACGTGCTAAAATCTAAAGTGCAGAAACAAACATTTAGAAAGCAGAAACAAATTGAAGAGTTCAAAAATTAATTTGGCACGCTAGCTAGAATTGGCACGCAAGCTGTTAACAGAAAAAATATACTAAACTTAAAGTCGATTGCTCACTAACAAGTTCACCAAACTAATTAACTTGAAGATTCGAAACCTGCTTAAGTTAAACCATTCAGAAACCACTCTTAAACAGCTAATACAGAAAATTACAGAAAATAGAACAGAATTCGGCAGAAATGAAAACTACAGCTAAAAACAGAAATTAAACTAAGGAAACTACTCCTCGATCCTTCCCGAGCTCAAGAACTTCTTGGTTGTCAAGCAAGAGCTGGCGTCGAACCCCTAGGCTCAGCAAATCATTGGAAAATCATTTCTAAAGTCGACTCTGCTCAATTCTGCGCTTAACTGGAATTTACAATCCGATACACTCTATCTCAACTGATGGAGCTGCGATGATGATTTGAGAATCGTCTGAGCTCACCTGAGAACCCCTACAAGTGGCTCAGACGCTTGGAAATGGGTTGTGGATGAGAAGCAAGTGATCGGACTGAAGAATTGCCGAAACCCTCAAACAATCCCTCTCCGGCGCAAATTGAGCTGAATTCTTCAAGGAAACTATCACCAAGGACTCAGATCTTGATCTAGGAATGGAATGGAGGTGGTCACGCCTTCTTGGAAGAAAAATCTGAAGAAACGATGAAGAACGCGAAGAACGACGAAGACGCGACGAGGGTGATCTGCGCAGGATTTCTGATTAAATACATAGGAATGGACGGTCCAGATTGATTTGGACAAATCCAACGGTTGATCTTGCTCTGATTTGATCCAAATTTTGATGATGATGATCTGGGGTCAGGATCTACCTCGTGGTAGCTCGGATCCTCCAGATGTGCAACGGATGGTCCAAATCAACCTAATCTTTGAATGGACGATCTAGAGCCCTCCGAGCTTGATCCAATGGTTGAATGAGCTCTGATTGGGATGAAACCTTCAGATCTTGATCAGAGTGCTTGATCAACCCTAACCCTAGCTCGGATTGCTTCAGATAGTCCCGGATGGCTCAGATCTAGCCGCTCTTGAATCGGACAGCCCAGATTTAATCCTAATCTTGATAACTCGATCCGGGTCACTTCCGACTCAAGTTTGACCCAATATGCCCTAGGTCCATGAACCTTTCATGCCTACAAAAATCGATCAAGAATTTAGTGGCCAAATAATCCAAATATGTGTGAATTTGCAATTAAGTCCAAAATAAGAGCAAGTTCTAAAACCTAGGGCAATTTCACAATTAAGCAATAAAAACATAGGTCAAACATGGATTTTAGCAATTAAAATAATCAACAAAATGGTATCTATCAAGGATCCATCCAAGAATTGCTTGAGCTCTCTCCTCTTCCTCTCTCCCTCTCTCTTGGCCGGCCATAGGCCTTCCTTCTTTCTTCTTGCCGTGAGCACAAGGAGAAGCATCAAGGCGACGAAGTTCTTCCTTGCGACCATCTTCCTCTTTGGCCAACTGATAAGTACCATTTTGATGATTATTTTAGATGCCAAAATTCACGTTTGACCCATGTTTTTCTTGCTTAATTGTGAAATTACCCTAGGTTTTAGAACTTGCTTTTATTTTGGACTTAATTGCAAATCGGTACATATTTGGATTATTTGGCCACTAAATTTTTGATCTATTTTTGTAGGCATGAAAGGTTCATGGACCTAGGGCATACTGGGTCAAGCTTGAGTCGGAAGTGGACCCGGATCGAGTTATCAAGCTTCGGATTAATCTGGGCCGTCCGATTCAAAAGCGGCTAGATCTGAGCCATCCGGGACCATCTGAAGCAATCCGAGCTAGGGTTATGGCTGATCAAGCACTCTGATCAAGATCTGAAGGTTTCATCCCAACCAGAGTTCATTCAACCGTTGGATCAAGCTCAGAGGGTTCTAGATCGTCCATTCAAAGACTAGGTTAATCTAGGCCATCCATTGCAAATCTGGAGGATCCGAGCTACCACGAGGCAGATCCTGACCCTTGATCAACATCAGCAAAGTTTGGATTAAATCAGAGCAAGATCAGCCGTTGGATTTCCTCAAATCAATCTGGGTCATCCATTATTAAGTACTTAATCAAATTTTTCCATAGGTTTCTCCTCGTCGCGTCTTCCTCGCCGCAACTTCCTTCTTCATTTTGTTCTTCGTTTCTTCAGAGTTTTCTTCAATCCAAGGGGCGCGACCCCTCAATTTCTTGCTTAGATCAAGTTCTAGGTCGTTGGGGAAGTTTCTCGGTGAAGTTCCAGCTTGAGAATTGCCCAAGAACAGAGCTGTTGAGAGGTTTCTATGGCTCTGTTGTTTGAAGCTTTTGATCTCAGTTGCGCTCCATTCCCATCACTCGGAGCTATCTGGAGGGGTTCCCTAGAGTGCTCTGACCATCCCCGAATCATCATCGCATTTGGAAGCAGCTGGATTGAAGGATTCGAATGGAATTTTCAGAATTGGGAAGAGCTGAGCTAGAATGGATCGCAGATTGAGTTTTCCATTGATTTGCTGAGCTTGCGGGTTCGAGGCTCACCCTTGCGTGACGAACAAGGAGTTCTTGACCTAAGAGAAGGATTGAGGAGTAGTTTCATTAGTAAATTTCAGTTGTTTAGCTGCAAATTTCATTTCTGCCGTAACTTCATTTCTGAAATTTGTTCTAGCTGATGTAATGTTTCATTTCCGAATTGTTTTCTGCTTAATTAGGATTACATTCTTCAAGTTAAGTAACTAGATTTCTTGTTAGTGAACTTTCAAATTTAATTCAGTTTGTTCATGTCTTTTTGCTTGCGTGCCATTTTTAGTGTTTGCGTATCAGCCTTGTTCTGAAATTTCAATTTAGTTTCGAATTTTTCAGCTTGTTTCCAATTCGATGTATGTCCAGCTTAATTCCTGCAATTAGAGATCATATTTAGTGTGTTAATGTATTAGATTCGAGTTTATTTCTCAATCGGTTTAATTTCTGAATTTAAGTTCAGCTTGTGGCGTATCAAACCCCAATTCTGCATGTTTTCAGTTATCCTTTCCAAGTTTCTGAATGCCGATTGCATTCAGAAACATTACAGCATTGTCTTCTGAGATTCCTGCACTTGTTTCAGCCTTGTCTTCTGCCAGTGAATCCTGCTTGCGTATCACATCCATTTCTGCATTTCTGCGCTAAGTTTCTGCACTCGAATTGTTGTTGCATTCATGGACTGTTTCTGCAAAAACATGAGTTGTTTATGAGCTGATTAGTCTAGTTTCTGAGCATCGGTTCTTGTGTATTAATGAGTTGTTTCTGAATTCATACTTCTGCATTCTGAATTTCTGCATTCGAACCTTGTCTGAATTTTTGCATTCGAGTTCTGCGTGTCAAGCTGCTAATTTCTGCAATTTACAGTGTGTAGTGGCTGAATTGGCTTCAGGTGAAGTACTAGCTCATTTGAATCTTTTCTGAAGTAGATTGGTGTTCTGGAATTCAGTTAATTCGCTTGTTCTGTTTCTGATTTGTAGCTGCAAATCTGAGTTCGGGTTCTGCAGTTTCTGTGTTTCATTTCTGCCTGTGATTCATCTTGGCGTATCAGTTGGGTTTTGGAATTTTTGTTTCACATTCATTTGTTTATGCATTCAATTGCTACTGAATTTTGCAGTCGATTTACTGCTTCAAATTCATTTGCTGTATATTAGACTAAAGTTCTGCAGTTAGTATCACTTTAGGCTCAGCAATTTCCTTTTCTGCATAATAACTTATTGCATTTCTGCACTTAGTATCCAGAGGCAGTTTAGGCATTTATTGGTATCAAATTATATGCTGTTTTTAGTGTGTTATGGTGCTTGAACTTAGCTAGTGTTGCATTCGGTCCATGACTGAATTTCTGCATTTCAATTCTACATCTAGATATATTGCTGGATTGTTGTTTTCAGTTCTGAGTTTTATCCTGCATTCATGCGTAGCACCTCATTTAGAGCTTCGTTTTCAAAGTGAATTGATTAGTTTTAATCTGAGATGATCAGCTTTAATGTCTGCAGTCAGTTTTAGTCTTTGGCACATCAGTTTTTATCTCATTTTGGTATCAAGTTTGTAAATGGCTTGCACTTTGTATCAAGGAAAGTCTTGGCACTGAGTTTGTATCAGTTTNAGAAGGAGTTTTTCTTAGCCGGATTTCCGGGGTTTTATCTACCGACGATCAAGGGATCGCCCACCTCACGGGCATGCCAAGGAGTAGGAGCAAGTTATACCCGAACCTTGTAAATTTCTCTGTTAGCGTTTGTGTTCTTTTTGTGTTGTTTGCTTTCTGTTCTGTTTCTTTGTTTCTGCTGCTAACCTAAGTGTAGAAAGAACCAAAAAGAAGCCAGTTTTAAGTAGCTAGCTATTCACACCCCCCTCTCTAGCCATCCAAGGTCCAACAGGATCTTCGGTCTATTAATTGTCAATTCACATGGACTAAAGTTGATTCCTCTTCCAAGTTGGATAGGGAAATGGTCAACTCTTCTTGGCTTTTGAAGGACTTTGATGCGTATATGGAGTTCTTGGCCCTAGGTTGTCTATCGGATCATTCTTGTGCTTTGTGCATATATTGCCCAAGGACTGGCCACCTAAGAGAGGTTTTCAATTCTTGAATATGTGAACTTTACATAATGATTATAAGAGGATAGTTGAGGAGGTATGGGTAGCCCTGGTAGTTGGAAGCCCAATTCATCCTCAAGAGCAAGATACATCGATTGAAGGCCAGATTGAAGGAGCTGAATAAAAATCAGTTTGAACATATCTTGCAAAAGGCAAAGAGAGCAAATGCGGACTTGGAAGAGGTATAAAAAGATGAGTTTCAGGTGGTTCATTTCCTCCCAATTATGGTGAGATTCGGAAACATGCTATCCTCCTCTTGGATGCGAAAGAACTATTCTACCAACAATGAGCCATGAATGTCAATTTGAAAAATGTGCACAAGTGTACCAAGTTTTTCATGATGTGGTGAAAAGGAACAATAAGAGAAATGCCATCGTAACACTCATAAAAAGGAACAAGAAACAAACATCAAGCTTGGGTGAAGTGACGGAGAAATTTATGATCATTTTAATGGTATACTTGGTCAAACGGATGAATGTTCCCCCATGGAAAACAACACACTCATTGGGACGTGCCTAAGTAGAAGAAAAATGGATGGACTAATCAGCCCGGCAAATGTGGAGGACATAAAAACTACGCTATATGATATTGGAGTGAGAAAGCCCTAGATCCGAATGGGTATGGAGCAAAGTTTTTTACTTCTTCTTGGGATATTGTGGGGAACGATTTTATTGAAGCTGTTAAAGAGTTTTTTGAATCACTCTTTGATCTCTCTTGTGCCAAAAGGAGAGAATGTGATAAATGTTATGGACTATCAACCTATCTCATGTTGCAATGTTTTCCATAAGGTTATTGGAAAAATATTGGCTAACCATCTCTCAAAGGTCATGGGGTTCTTACTCGATCCGGCTCAAGTGACATTTGTCCAAAAAAGGAATATTGGAGATAATGTCATACTTACACAAGAATTATTAAGGGGATATGCATGCAAGCGAATTTCTCCAAGATGTATGATAAAGGTGGACTTGAAAAAAGCATTTGACATGGTACATTGGGATTTTCTAATGGATGCTCTTGTTGTTTTTGGTTTTCTCGAACAATATTGTAATTGGATTAGAGAATGTGTTGCTACAACTTCAGATTCCATCTTTATAAACGGGGGTGTTTATGGTTTCTTTAGTGGACGAAGGGGGTTGCGGCAAGGGTATACTATTTTCCCCCATATTTTCGGTTTATGTATTAAAGTGCTATCAAGAAAGCTTAAGGTTGCATCCGGACATGCATCTTTCCATTATCATCCAAGGTGCAAAGAAGTAGGTATTGCACATCTAATTTATGCGGATGACTTGATGTTATTTGTGTGTGCCGATGATATAGGGATCTATAGGCAAAAATATTCAAAAATCATAGCGAAAATAATAGATCCCACAAGCAATCCATGCGAAAGAAAACTCATACAAAGTTAATTTACAAATTCCAACGTATAGGTATACCTTTGGCGCGTGCCCTTCGCTTATCCCGCTTGTCCGAGGTATGACGGATCTCTTGCACATTCAAGTGTCCATTGTTAGGATGTATACTAAAAGTCTTGCTTTTGATATAAGAACATCTACATTTTGAAAGAAAATCACAAAATCACACGTTGCATATTTATATTAGTATATGCACAAAATGTCTCATACTTTGCATTGTAGATAACATGGTGTGTGGTGACACACAGAAGATCATGTTATCAGTTCCTTGCAGAAGTATAAGTAAGTGGCTCATAACCGAGATGGAGTTGGACAAACCATCGGGATGGTTGTTTTAACACCCGTAAAATCCTCTCAATATTTTTCTTTAAAATATTGATCATGCCTATATGAATTCTTGAGTAACATATGAATACTAGCATAAACCGTAGCAAGACCTCTTATATAAATTAAAAAGTTAAATACTAATGGGCCTTATGTGGGCCTTGCCAAAAATAAGAGTAAAAGTAATAAAAAGAAGTACATGCACCAAGGATTGAACCTTGGACCTAGAGTTTCATCATGCATGTACTAACCAATTCAACTAGCAAGGGAGTGCTAGTGGAAAAGGAAGATGATTTTAGTTGAGGCTAAAAGAAAGTGAAGAATCACCATGTGAGAAGACACCATGCCTCTTCACTTGCCCCTACACCTAGTATAAAAGGAGTAGATGAGAAGGGAAGAGACACTTGAGTTATTGTTTTCTCTTTTCTTCATCCACCAAGGCTCTTCCTCTCCCTCTCCTTCCTCCTTCTAGCCGAAACCCACAAGGGGTTTTCCCCTTGGAAAAGCTTCACAAGAAGACTTCTTCTTCAAGATCCAAGGGCTTCCTACAAGGCTACAAGAAGGACTAGGGGTGATCTAAGGTCAAGAAAGTCTTCACCCTCTTCTCTATTTAAGGTCTAAAACCAAGATAACAAGGGTAAGACTCCCTCACCTGTGGTATAATAGTTTATGTTGTTTATCATGATTTAAGATGTTGTTTGGGATTTATATTAATAAAACAATGGATTAGGGCTTATGGGATTTTCGGCCAAAGCATGTTCTTGGGTCTAAGATGATGTTAAAACCCCACTTATGTTTTCTAATGTTTTCTCATGATAAGTAAAGTATAAATTATGAATTTTGGAAATTTTGTAGCACCCTAAGACCCTCTAGGGTTTCGGCCACCATCAACATCTCATGGTTAGGATTAGATCTAACCCTCCAAGTATGTTTATTATATTTCCCTATGATATAATGGATATTAATTGTGAATGATAGGAATATTTCCATGCACTTGTGACCCTCTAGGGTTTCGGCCAAGATCAAATTGTAGGGTTAGGACTTAGGGTTAGCCCAATCATGGGTTCTAATGGCTTCCTATGGCATTGTATGTATGAGATTGGATGTAAATTGTGAATGATATGAATTTTTCCATGAACTTGTGACCCTCTAGGGTTTCGGCCAAGGTTATGTTGTAGGTCTAGGACTTAGGGTTAGCTCCAATTATGGGTCTAATGTCTTTCTATGGCATTATATGTAAGGTATGGGTTTTCCTTTATTTATGGTACTTCATATGTTGCTTGAATAATGGGATCTCCTTTTATTCAATTTTCGGCCAAGCACCTAAACTAGGGTTTGGGTTGGGTTAATGTTTTAAGGATACCTGTTTATGGTTTACTATGATGTATGTATATGTGTAAGCATATTGTAAGAATTTTATGTTACCTAAAACCCTAACTTTATGTGCTATATGTATATCGTGACTTTGTATACTTAGGTTATGTATATGTTTATTCATGAATGTTTGAAACCATATACCATGAACACATGTATTGTGAAGTAGGCCTCATGTTTGTGTAGAATGATGCATGTATGATGTTAAATGTCTATGATAGATATATGGTTATGAAGGTCTATGCATATTCTATGTTGAATACTATGAACCTAGGTAGTATGTGTTATGCTCATATAGATCCTACCCATGCATGTTTTATGATAGATACTATGATTATGTATGCTAAGTGATATGTATCATGTATGTAATGCATGCTTTATGATAGATACTATGATTATGTATACTAGGTGATATGTACCATGTATGTAATACATGCTTACCTTATGTACCATGATCATGCAAGCTTTATGAACTAAGATGATGTTTATGCCTTAAGGCATAATTATGTAAGTATGTCATGTTTTATGAATGAAGATGATGAATGAAGAGAATGTTTATGCCTTTAAGGCATAATGATATTGTGCATTAAGTATGAATGATGAAATGCCAAGTATGCTTTATGTCATGCTTCATGTAACAAGATTATGTTATGTCTTTAAATATGCTATATATGCTTTATGAATGATGAAGTATGTGAAGTTATTTTACTTTATGAATGGGCTTGTACCGGACCGAAATAAGGGTCCAAGGGATGGGCACCTTAAGAACGCCTCGGTTCTAGACTACCGTAGCTGTCCACGATTCTGGGACTACCATAGCTGTCCAACAGGGATGGGCACCATAAGAACGCCTCGGTTTTGGAACTACCGTAGTTGTTCCTACCCTAGTAGGTCGAGACTAGCTACCTTGCATTTAAATAGGGATGCGCGCATATGATGTATGTATGTGGTACAAGCCGGGGACCCCCATGATGTTATGATTATGTTTAAGTATTTATAATTATGGGTTTTCAAATAAGCATCCTTATGTTATATGCATTTGACTCATGCATCCATTCATGTTATGCATCTACTCCATGTTAAGTATTTCATATGTTTATGTTTATATCAAGTATTTCGTATGTTATGTTCATGTTAAGAATCATGTCATGTTAAATGTTCCATATGCTTATGTTTCATGTTAAGAACCATGCCATGTTAAATGTTCCATATGCTGATGTTTCATGTTAAGAACCATGCCATGTTAAATGTTCCATATACTTATGTTTTATGTTAAGAACCATGCCATGTTAAGTATTTTGTATGTCTATGTTTTGTATCAAGAACTTCTATATGTTAAGAATGTTATAACTTTATGTTATGCGATGTATGGTTTTAGTGAGTAGGAAAGGGTCTTACTAAGCCTATGTGCTTATAGTTTAACTTTCTTATACCGCAGATCAAGCAAGAGGATATTAAGGGAAGCAGCAGGAAAGGCAAGAGTGTGTGTGTGGCAGTGACATGGCAAAAGAAAAAGAAAAAGCTTTTAATATTTATACTTTGTCACATGTCCTATATTTTGTATTGTCCTCTTAAGTCTCATGTTATACTTATGATGGTTTTGTCTAAAAATACACTTGCTACTTATGTTGCTTATGGATGACTTATGTGATTTTTATATCATGATGCTACGTATGATGTTAATATGCTAAGTTACCATGTCACCATGTTTAGGAATGATAGTTATGGCATGTATACATGATTCAAGTATTAGTTGCATGGGTTAAACGCATATGTATAAAGTTTTAAATGTTTCCGCTGCATTAAGATATTCATATGCATATATGTATGTTAGCGTAACGCCACCTTCCGCCTACACCGTAAGGCCGAGAAGGGCGGGCGTTACAGTTGTAGTGTAATTAGGTGTGATTTATCTTAACCATAGAATTACACTAGTGCACTTAGTGTGCACTAGTTGGACCAAAATGGAAGTCATCTAATTTATACTGACTTTATAATTAGATTAGACCTTGGTTATATTATATAGTACAATCTCTAAATCCTTAAATAATAATGAGCACGTGTATTTAATTATTATTTCTTTGATTTACAAATGGGCGAGATCTATTCTATTAGATCGATAGGCCCGATAAGTTGGGAAATAATATTATTTACATGGTGTGCCGTTGATTATTGAGGGAATCCATATCCTGGTGAGTCGGGATGATGATGCCCCCTTAATGAGCTCATAAGGATCGTCATGTTAAATCTTGCAAGTGAACTATGGTTCAGCATGATAAAAAGGTTGAGTGCTACTAGTCAAGGATCAAGAGGTTGATTAATTAAAATTATCAGTAATTTAAATTAATCAACGGGCATTTGATATCATAAACACGGAGAGATGGACGTGCTCATAATAGGTGGAGCCCATATGATAATATGGGGGTTGGTGAGGAAGTTCAATGGGGATCCTTTAGTGGAATGGATCTCCATTAATGGATCGAATTTGGATCCATTAACAAGCCAAGACCCAACTCCTCCTAATGGTCCCTACCAGAGCCCTATATATACCCCATAGGAGTCATGAAACATAGGCTAATTAATTGAGAATTAATTCAATTAATCATCAAAGCCAAAACCCTAAAACCCCCTCTCTCCCTTCTCTACTAGGTCACCGGCGGAAGGAGAGTTTTTTCTCCTCCTTCTTGCATCACCTCCTTCCCTTCTTCTTGGCAGGCGATCACAGGGACAAGGAGGTGTTCTATACCTCTTTGTGTGGTGCGCAGCAATGAGGAAAGGAGGGAGAGGCGCCGACGACAAGGCCTTGGGCGGCGCCGGTAGTAGGGGAGGAGAATCTCTCGGTGGGAGGAGATGAAGTTGCTTCTTCTCTTCCTTTCTTCTCCCTTGCTTGAGCACGCGAAGGAAGGTACTAGGATGGGTGGTTGGCGGTGAGGAATTGCATTCCTCTAGCTCCGGCGGCGGCAGGTGAAGAGAAGTTGCCGGCGGCGGCAACCTTAGAGTTGGTGGAAGAAGAAGGAGCTCTTTCTCTCATCTTCTTCCAGTTCTCCTTCTTCATTACCTTCTTCTTGGTGCTACCTGTTAGTGATATGAGAGAAGTGTCCTAAGGCAATCGCCTTATGATGTAAATATTTATATTAATAAATGATAATTCACTATTTGAGTATACATGTTTGTGTATTTGATAGGATCTTAAACTCATCTACTGAATGTCCGCCATACAATTCACAGCATAAGAGAATTTGTGATGGGATCACAACTAGTGATTATCTCTAAATGTGTAAATGTGAAGTGTTGGAAATATCCCTAGTCGATGAATTGATAAATACGGACATTATCAATTCTATTGAGACTAGCATGAGTTATTCGTTATTCAGCTGATTCTCACTGGCTGGTGACATTGGGATGTCCGGAGATAAACATGGATGCTAGTTAAGGGAACTAGTTCATTGGAGTGACTAGCTGTAAAACTTCATATGGTAATCTATATAGATTTGTCAATGAAGTTCTTACTGCAGCTTAAGTGCGATGTTCCTTTGACTTGCGGTGTTCAAGTCATCTTGGTCATGGAGACTTATACTTTGACATCTTAAGCAAGCATCTCTTAGGAGGTGTGGACCCAGGATGATCGAGTATAAGCCGAAGTGCCCGAAGATGTTTGAACAGCCTACAAAGGATTCACCACTCCTTGCGAGGAGATGTATACCCAGGCCTATCGTCGGATTGTTACTCAAAGCCTCTGGCCAGAGCATATCATGTTAAGAGTGTGAGTCTCTTAAATACATGAGAGTA
The DNA here is from genome assembly GCA_024364735.1 of Boesenbergia rotunda. NCBI lineage: Eukaryota > Viridiplantae > Streptophyta > Magnoliopsida > Zingiberales > Zingiberaceae > Boesenbergia > Boesenbergia rotunda. The sequence goes on along the minus strand of JAGFNQ010004197.1, from coordinate 3,815 downwards.
ATTAGAAATCCAAAGGACGAGGAAGACACTACTTGGGCTAGGTGTGACGTAGTCAGCCTATTGGGGACTGACACCATTGACCGTGTCCTGAACCAAGTGGGTATAAGGTGGTGAAGGGAATGGGACACGATTCATTAGAGCTGCTGAAGGGTTTCAGAATAATTTCTTCTGAGGTCAACCCGTTGATCTTTCGATTAATTGGGGATCATGATGTACTACTAGGTGCCACTCATGATCGTTCTATAATTAGTTAATTATAGACGGCTAACATAAATCGAAAGCCTATTTAGTCACACGAACTACGAGTAATCCGAAAGATTTAAAACGAGTTAAAAATTAGATTTTCCGATCAAGAGAAATAAGTCGAATCTGAGTTAGTCAGAGGCGCAATGGAAGCTAAAAATGGCTAAGTCTTTTGAAGGCTTTTTGGGCGAATTAAATGAGTTTAATTCGCGGCGGTTCGGGTTGGTTTGGCCGGCCAAAGAGGGTGCAAACCCCTTTGGTGGCCGGCCACAATAAGAGGAGAAAACCAATTAATTTTGGTTTAATTAATAAAATAAATCTAGTGCGATTATTTTATAAATTATGGATAAATAAATTTGTATAAAGAAATTTATATAAATAAAATTTATAGAAATTTATTCTTTTATGGAAGATTAAAATAATCCATGAATTGGTTTATTTTAATTTTATAAAATCAATTATGAATTGATTTTTTCATAATAAGAAAGTTTATAAATTTCTTATAAAAATTTATTCCATAATTTAAAGAGAAGAAGAATTAGTTTTATTATAAATTAGTTTATAATAAAGACTCGGTTTAAACGGAATAATAAGAAAATTTATAAGATAAATTTCTTATAACTAATTCCGTTAATTCCGTTAATTCGGTTTAGAGGGAGACTTAGCAAAGGAGTTGCTACTATATAAAGGAACCAAAGGCTAGCCCTTATTCCTAATCAAGAGATTAATTATTCTCTCCCTCTCTCTCTTAATCTCTCTTCTCCTCTCCCTCTCCCTCTCTTGCCTAGGGCCGGCGCCCACCCTAGAGGTTTAGGGCCGGCGCACCAAACAACTTCCCCCTTGAAGTTGCCGTGAGCTTCAAGAAGAAGGAGAACCCGAACAAGAAGAAGAAGAAGCGGATAGCGACTCCTCTCTTCTCGGAATTCGATTCCGTTACTTCGTGGTTAGTTTCCTATATTTTCTCTTGTTCATCTAGTTGTGCCTTCCGAGAATCTAGTAGTTCTCGTCGGCACAAAACTCGTGACTTTGTGAAGTCATCCCGAAGAGAACTCGGCGTGGACGCGAATAGAGGCGGAGCTTCCAAGGGACGCTACGGTTGGATCTCGTCCCTTTCTTCGAGTTACGCGAGGTATAAAAGTAAATTAGTTTACTTTTCCGAAAATTTTATTGTATGATTATGTCAACACACCATAGGGTTGCATGCTAGATACGAAGTTAAAATAATTTAGGAAATTATTTTATGCAAACTCTTCCGCTGCACGTAAAAATTTTAAATTTTACGAACTCGTATCCTTGTCAACATGCACCCGGTCCCAACAGTGGTATCAGAGCCCGGTTAGTGTTCGACATTATCATATAATTGTTTTGCGGAACACTTTGTCATGATCTCAATTTCGGAAAATTTTCAATTATGGAAACTTTCAAATTATAATAGATTTTAGATTTAGAAATTTCAATGTTTGGAAATCTCATGAAATTTCGCAAACGTTTGAAATTTTCTAGTTTCTAAAATTTTATAATAATTGTGAAAATTTTCCATCCTTGGAAACTTTCCAAATTTTGGAAATTTTTCTATTTTAGAAATTTTCCAATTTTTGGAAAAACGTAAGTTTTCTTTTTACCAAAAACTTACAATTATTCTGAAAAATTATTTTTGAAATCTCGCAATTTTGGGCACTTTCTTTTGAGAAAGTCTAGACAAATTCATGGATAATTAATTGACAATTAAATTTGAATTGGTTTTTAAATTGACAACAAAATTCTTTATTTTGGATTGAGCCTCGGGGAGCCGTCCAATTTAAAGTTAGTTGTTGTAATTTAATTTCCAATTTTTAATTGAAATTGTCATGTTTGATTTGGATTGAGCCTCGGGGAGCCGTCCAATTGGATTTACAACACATTACTTTTCTTTGGGTATCTGAGCCTCGGGGAGCCACCCTTAGAAAACAATTTGTTGTAATTAATTAAATCCATGAATAAAATATGTTGAAGAGGTGATGCTCTTACATATTGTTGTCTCCAAAATTAATTAGGAAAATGGTTTCCTATAGAGTTTCTTAAATAAGATTTTCATGAAAATAATATGTAGTTGAATTAAGGGATTTGTCTCTTAATTTAATAAGATTTGATTTAGAGAAATCAAAGTCTTGAACATATTATTTCCGAAATTAATTATGACAATTTAGGAAATTGTTTCCCAAAACAATTCCTTTAATAAAGTATGAAATTATAATTAGGAAATCCGGTTCCTAATTTAATTCATGAGACTTGATAAATTAAGTCACATACATACTTTATTAAGGAAATCGTTAGTCATGACATAATTTTATGTCATGAATGTGCTTAGAAAAGAATGAGACCCAAACACCCCTTACAAAATATTAAGGCTAACACCTTCCATTAATATGGTTAGAACCGGAGTTTTGTTTCTAGTTAGGGTTGATGGACACATCCATGCCCGACTTGAACCTCAACATGTTCAAACCGTGGAATTAGTTTATGAATAATATAATTGAAGTTAGAGGTCAATCCTTAGATTTGGTTGTTGGACACATCCATGCCTGACTAAACGGTTGAATGAGCTTCAACAATATTAAAACTATTTCTTGATTAATGGGTCAGCCTTAAGCTTGGAGCATCGATTTGTTGTGCCACAGCCAAGGTCGATGTAAAGAGAGGTGCAGTTAGGTGCTATGTATATTGATACATACTTGTTAATGAGTTAACAACCTAATGATTTATGCAAACATTCAATTAGTTGATAGCATAAGGTGATAGTTACATATATGTGATGTGTAATCGGTATAATTACCTACCTTCATAGCTAAAAAAACTTGATGGCCACAGCCATGGTGGATCTTATCTATGGTTGGATATCAACCTATTTGGAGATGTTCCTACGATCTCCCGAATTGATAATAAGGGTGATTCAATTCGTAAAATAAATAGGATTTAATTTATGTATGTTGATACATTCTTTAACCAATCTTGTCACATAATCTCAATTTGTATTTCTAGGATAATCACTCGATCATGTCTACTCAAATAAACTTACGTTCCATTTTGGACACCAATAAACTGAATGGGCCGAATTTCATGGACTGGCTTCGAAACCTGAGGATAGTCCTCAAGGCAGAGAAGCTTGCCTATGTCCTTGAAGAAGCACTTCCCAAAAGTCCTCCAGAAAATGCAACTCCGGACCAATTGTTGGCCCATCAGAAACATGTGACCGATTCTGAACTTGCGAGTTGCATCATGCTAGCCTCTATGGTACCTGAGCTGCAAAGCAGCATGAGCATATGGATGCTAATACCATAATCTTCCATCTTCATGAGTTGTTTGAAGAGCAGGCGAGATCCGAAAGGTTCGAAGTCTCCAGACTCCTCTTCACCACTAAGATGCAGGAAGGCACTTCTGCCTCGCAGTTTGCGTTAAAGATGTTGGGGTACATTGAGCGACTGAGCACACTCGGTTTTGCAATGGATCATGAACTAAGTATTGACTTAATTCTGAGTTGTTTGCCCAAAAGTTATTCACAATTTGTGATGAACTATCGGATGAACAAACTGGAC